>CAUYRT010014923.1:0-15836 GCA_963574885.1 Lepilemur ruficaudatus | reverse complement strand
CAGAGTCTTACTCTGTTGCCTGGGCTAGAGTGAGTGCCGTGGCGTCAGCCTAGCTCACAGCAACCTCAAACTCCTGGGCTTAAGCGATCCTTCTGCCTCAGCCTCCCAAGTGGCTGGGACTACAGGCATGCGCCACCATGCCCGGCTAATTTTTTCTATATATTTTTAGTTGGCCAATTAATTTCTTTCTATTTTTAGTAGAGACGGGTCTCGCTCTTGCTCAGGCTGGTTTCAAACTCCTGACCTTGAGCAATCCACCCGCCTCAGCCTCCCAGAGTGCTAGGATTACAGGCGTGAGCCACCGCGCCTGGCCTAAACTCCTGACCTTGAGTGAACCTCCTACCTCGGCCTCCCAGAGTTCTGGGATTACAGGCGTGAGCCACCGCGCCCGGCCTTCTTCTATTTTTAGTAGAGACAGGGTCTCACTCTTGCTCAGGCTGGTCTTGAACTCCTGAGCTCAAATGATCCACCTGCCTTGGCCTCCCAGAGTGCTAGGATTACAGGTGTGAGCCGAGCCCAGCCCGTCCTTCCTTTGTAATCTGTACCTTGGGATTAAAGAGGGGATAAGGGGAAGTTTCCCTTCATAGACGTATTCTAGCTAGTAACACGAGAGAGAATGCTCAAATTAGATCATGGTCATTTTGCAACCCCCCGTGAACTAAAGGATCTAAGCACTGAACAACAGTGGCTGCCAACACACAGAGACAGCCAACTGGACATTACCTGCCTCCTAGTGAAGTCACACAACACCTCCTATGAGTAAGTTTTGACAAAAAAACTCTAATCTGAATCTGATCAGGCTCTAGATTAAACTATCATGTTACAGGAACTACAAAGGACAGAAAGCTTGTTAAATTGTACCACAGGGATGCAATCAGCAAAATCCGAACTATGGGATGATAGAAAAAATGACGTGTTTGCAATGAAAATAAGAAGAAATGGAGGGGAGACCATGGATAAAAGAGACCTAAATGACATATCAACTAATTGCCTGGTATGGTCTTTATTTTTATCCTGATTTAAAAAAAAAAACTGTAAAATTGAAACATCTAATGTTTAACATCATTTATGAGACTATTGGAAATTTGAATGCTGATTGGACAATTTGATAATATTAAGAAATAATTGTATAACTTTTTATTTGTAATGGTATTGTGGTTTACAGGCCTGGTTTAAAGGTATTTTCTTTAAAGGCCTCAGTTTTAGAGATACATGCTGAGATATTTAAGGAAGAAACAGTATGATGGGCATGTGGGCTTTGCTCCCATGCGATACATTGCCGGGGGAAAGGGATGGAGTATGGATGGGGCGTAGTCAGCCATGGGCTGAGACTGGCTGACCAAGATTCATCATCTTTTTCTGTCTACTTTTTGGTGTATGCCCAATATTCTACCTAATACAAAGTCTTTTAAAAACAGCTACAATCTACAATTCAGAGATAACAATCATTAATGTTTTGTACTCTACCAGTGTCTGTCTTTCAAAAATATATGTATATGTGCCTATGTATTTTATAAAATTTGGATCATACAACATATATCTTTTTAGCAACCTGTTTCTATAACATATTACCCTATCAACAAATATTCTACCACTGGATACTTTTTAAAAGGTTTTTATGCCCCAGGTATCCTGCCTCCAAGTAGGCTGTGGTCTGGGGAGAGAGCAAATCTCACTCTGTGCTTCCCTCTGTAATGGGAGTGCCCTTTCCAGAACCTCCCAGTTATACAGTTTCAGCAACAGAATCTTCACTACTGCCCATGCTGCTCTTCCGGAGGAGACCTGGACTGAATTCTAGGCAAGGAATAACGCCTGGGCTCAATCTGAGAAGGCTCCGGGCCTCTGAACGGCAGCGTCCTGCAAACAGGAGGCCCTTAATAAGCTGTAGCAGAGAGCTCCGCTTCACACCCCCAGGGCCTCATCTGGTTGTCAGTTTGGTGTGGTCACTCACACGGTTTTCTGGGCTGAGTCCCTGCCTTACCAGGCTGAGTCAGGGACCTCTTGGCCGTAACCCCGCCTCGCCCTCGCCCTGCCGTGCTTACCTTCACCTCTCGGGTCTCACCAGCGACTCTGAGCTCCTCGGGGCCCCAGCACCTGCCACAAGGTCTGGCACAGAGAGTCTGGCACATAAATGTATGGGGATAAATGAATACATGGAAGAAAAGTAAAGCAACCCCAAGTGCATGGCCAAGGATGTGTGAGCTTAATCAAATCCCAAACCCAAATACCAATTGTGTATTGAATTTTTTTTAAATGAAGATCAGCTGGCCTGTGAGTTTCCTCTTTTCCTGGGAAAGCCCTGGAGGAAGGGGCTAAGGGAGGTGAGAGGGCAGCGGGGCAGTGAGGAGGAGGGATGGAACTTGGGGCTGTGGGGTGGGGAGAGATCAGAGCTGGAGGGTCAAGGATGGCCCCTTCTTCCCCAGCACTGGGCCGTGCTCAGCCCCAGGAGGACGCCTGGTGTCACCAGCATTTGGCAACGGAGATTGCTCCAGACCAAGCTCCCCCCTCGCCCCCACTTCCTCCTAGTGCTCTCACCCCTCAGCCATCGCTAGGTCCGCTTGGCCCTGGGCGGTGCCCACACCCACGGCCTCCCTCCTTCAGGCCTGTTTACCTGGCCAGGATGCTGCAGGGTGTGCACCTGGCAGCCGCACTCAGCCTTGGGGGAGGGGTTAGAGCACCGGAGCTGTTGGTTTCTGCCGTAAATGAGGAACACTGGCTCCAGGGGAGCTAACAATGAAGGGCTGGAGAAGGGAGCCCACCTTGTTCAGTTTACAAAGCCCACAGGGACACTTATTGCCCCAGCTGTGGGACCCGACCTCCTCCAGGGCAAGGTCCGTGACCTATTTATGTGTCAGTCCCCAGTACGCAGCACAGGGCCCGGCACTTTTGGTGGGAGAGGGATGGAGGAGGCTTGGGAAATAGTTACTACATGAAAAATGAATGAATGATGGCGCCGTGGTGACCACAGAGCAAAGCAGAAAAGAGCAAGAGTTCCAAAGTCGAGCACACAGACCTGGGTTCAGATCCTTCCTCTGCCATGTACTAGCTGTGTGGCTTTGGCCAAGTCACCTAAAACACTGAGCCTCAGCTTCTTCAAGTGTAAAACGGGAGCAAAAATTCTACCCTATGAGATTTACATGGAATGTTTGTAGAGCATGTGGCATGTAATAGGCTTAATAAATGCTCACTATTATTAGTAGTATTGCTTACTAATCCAATAAATAAGCATCAATTATCTACTAAGCGCAGCACACTTTCTATGCACTGAACGAAACACGCCAAGACCCCTCCGTTCTGGCAGAGAAGAGGGACCGTAAACACATCAAAAGAGTAAATGAAGTAGCATTTTGGAAGATGATAAATGCTATGGGAAAAAAACAGAGTGGGGCAGGGGGTGAGGAATGAACAAGAATAAAAAAAAAAGAAAAGGCTGACCCAGCTGCCGGGTTGAGCACACACTAAGACGCAAGGGGAGAGAGAGGCAGGGAGGCCCCAGTGCCGGGTGCCGAGTGGTAGCAGTGGCAGCGGCAAGTGGTTGGATTCTAGATTTATTCTGAAGGTCCAGCCAGATTAATTTCCTGAGGGTTTGGATGTAGAGTGTGAGAAAGTGAGAGCCAAGGGTGGCTGCAGGGTCTTGAGCCTGAACAAACGGAAGGAGTGAGTTGCCACCAACGGAGACGGTCTACACCGCGAATGAAACAGGTTTGGGGGGTGGCGTGGGGGAGTGAGGAGTTCAGTTTTGTATGTATCAAGATTTAGATGTCAGTTAGACACGGACATGAAGATATCTAACAGGCAGTTGGACATTCAGGATTAGACTGTGAATATAAATTTGGAAGTTGCCGGGACTGCAACGACTATTTTTTTCTACACTCTCATATTTGGTCCTCATGCCAGCCAATGAGTAAGGCAGCACAGGGGCGATTCTCCCAGCTTGACAAAACTAAAATTCTATGGAGAGTATATATTCCAAAGAGTTAAAACAAGTATTCAAACAAATACTTGTACATGAATGTTCATGGCATCACTATTCATGACAGCCAAAGGTAGAAACAACCCAAATGTCCATCATTTGGTGAATGGATATATGAAACGTGGTGTATCCATACAGCAGACTGTTGCGCAGCCATAAAGAGGAATGAAGGACTGATACATGCTACAAGGCGGATGAGCCTTGAAAAGAGAGCACTGTGCTAAGTGGAAGAAGACGGTCACAGAGGGCCACATATTGCATGATCCCATTCATATGAAATGTCCAGAAGAGGGAAACCCATAGAGACAGAAGGCAGACTGTGGTTGCCAGGGGCTGGGGGGAGGAGGACTGAGGAGTGAGTGCTTAATGGGTACGGGGTATACTGTGAATATACTAAATGCCACTGAATTGTACACTATAAAATGGTTAACTTCATGTTATATGAATTTCACCTCAATTTTAGAAAGAAAGAAAGAAAACTCTATGAAGAACCTAACACCAGGCCCTGACACCTAGCCTGTGCAGCGACTCCCACTGCTGTCTCCAAGAGGCCCCTCAGTCTGTGGACCGCGATCAGCTTTTACAGGTTCTCTGCCTGCTGCGAGAAGAGTGGCCCAGAGAAAGGTCAGTTGAGGGCAAGTGGATTTCCCAAACCCCAAACCAGGAAATCTGGTCGCACAAGCACGGGATTCAAATCTGAAATCAGCCCTGCCCTGGAAAGCCTGTGGCCGGGGCGGCTGGTGTTGCTGTTGTGAGAGAGAACCCGTACTTCCGGGTTTGTTCTGGTTGGGAAGGAAGAAGCCGGAGCCGCCAACCTGGCTTCTCAGAGCTTCCGCATTTAACCCTTCAGGGCCCAAGGCTCCCAAATCTGGAAGGGACTTCAAAGATCATCTGTGAGGAAACGGAAGCTCCAAGGAGATAAAGACCTGCTCCCCAGTCACAGAGCCAGTAAATGGCTGAGCCGAGATCAGAAGGAAGGTTCAGACATTTATATAGCACCCACTCTGTATCCAGGGGCCACACCCTGCAAAGCAGTTGATAGTAACTCCGCTCTGCTGATGAGATTCAGAGAGGCTTAGTGACTGGCCGACATCCCACAGCTGGTAAAAGGCAGGGCTATGATTAAAATGTAGATCTATTTGCCTTTTTAACAATCTGCAATCCCTCCTGGGCCCTTATCTGCTGTGTTCACATAGGTATCCCTAATGCCTGGTACTGAGGAGTTTTCAAAAGTCATTTCATGAAAGAATGAATGAATGAGTCACACCATGCTCTTTCCACCCTACCACACCTCCATCCAGAGTCACCCTGTTCCAAGTTAACAGACATTCTGTGCCTCTCAGATAGTTGCCATAAGAACCAAACTTTTAAAACTTTTAGAAATAATAGCTGCGGGCAATCCAGGGCAAAAACAACTGACCCTTCTCTTTTTAAGCCAGTTAAGGCTTTTCTGTCTAAGCTGACAAGGGTTAACACAAAGCAGCAAAGAGCTAGGAGAGATTTCCTAACGTTATTGTCAGGAAACATTATTGTTATTGACCAAGGACCCCTTTGTTCTTCTACCACCACACCTTCACCAGAGATCCATGTTTTAAAAAATGCTATCTATTGAGTATATCTGCTTTTAAGTGCTACCTAAATTGTAACCCCATTCATTATACATCAACAATCACAGAAGCACCATCAGAGCTTTGGATCAGAAAGAGATAATCACTATGACCCCACTGAGCTGATAGCATTTTAGCCCAAAGCAGGAAACTTGGACTATAGTATTTTGCTAGGTAGCGCAAGTCTGCTAGCAAAATATTGAAAATAGCTTCTTAAGACCATTCCAAACAAAATAAGAAATGAAAATGAGGAAATAACCATAGCTACTAAAAACCTTAAAAGGATTAATTATTATGCAAATAAATGAGAAAGTCTGAACTACATGCGCGGTTTTCTAGGAAACTATAAATTACCACAATTAGGTGGGCAGGGTGGCTCAGGCCTGAAATCCTAGCACTCTGGGAGGCTGAGGTGGGAGGATCACTTGAGCTCAGGAGGTTTGAGATCAGCCTGAGCAAGAGCAGGACCCCTGTCGCTACTAAAAATAGAAAAATTAGCCAGGCACCTGTAGTCCTGGCTACTCGGGAGGCTTGAAGCAAGAGGATTGCCTGAACCCACACGTTTGAGGATGCGGTAAGCTGTGATGACTTCACTGTACTCTACACAGGGCAACAGAATGAGACTCTTAAAAAAATTTTTTATAAATAAATTTTAAAAATTGATCCTTGAAGACAATTAAATGCTAAACAGACCCAATATTATGTAAGAAAATGAAACTGTTATCAGGGAGCTATTCTCCCACCCACATAGGAAAACAAGTCCAAACAAGTTCTTAGGTAAATTCAACCAAACTTTAAGGCGTGATGAATAAAAATACCATTCAAATGGTTCAAGATCTTAGAAATAATAGAAATAAAGCCACTACATTTACTGAGTCCCTATGTGCCAGATGCAGTTCTAAGTTATTTATTTAATTCTCACAATAATCCTACGAAGAAGATAAATCATCGTCCCCATTTTAGAGATGAGAAAACTCAGGCAAAAGAAATTAAATGACTTGATAGCTACACAATTAGTAAGTGGCAGATCCAGATTTGAACCTAGTGAGTTTAATTCCAGAATGTACCCTATGAAACACTATGCCAGTCCACCTCTTCCAAATTATTTTTATAAATATTATATCAACTCTATCAAAGATAACATAAGTGAAGAACACTACAGACCAGTTTCATTTATGAATACAATAGCAAAAATTCTTTTTTCTTTTTTTTAGAACTAGAATATTGTAACCAGTAAGCAAAAATTCTAAATCAAATATTAGCAAATAAAATCCAACAGCACATAAAAAAATTGTATACCACAACCAAGTAGGGGCATATCAGGAATGCAAGGATGGTCCAATATTAGGAATAGTATTAATATGATTTACCATATTGATAAATCATAGGAAAAAATATATGACTATTTCATAGATGCTGAAGAGGTATTTGATAAAATTCAAAATCCATACATGATTTAAAAAGAAAATTTCTTAACAATAGAAATGGAAGAATATTTCCTTAAAATATAATTACACATACTCTCACACACACATAAGTATATACCTCAAGCCAAAAAACCAACTTGTAAGGATGAATTATGAAAAGGATTCTTGGCCGGGCGTGGTGCCTCACGCCTGTAATCCTAGCACTCTGGGAGGCTGAGGTGGGAAGATTGCTCAAGGTCAAGAGTTTGCAACCAGTCTGAGCAAGAGTGAGACCCCGTTTCTACAAAAAATAGAAAGAAACTAACTGGCCAACCATAAAAGTACCAAAATATATATAGAAAAAATTAGCCGGGCATGGTGGTGCATGCCTGTGGTCCCAGCTACTCGGGAGGCTGAGGCAGAAGGATCGCTTGAGCCCAGGAGTTTGAGGTTGCTGTGAGCTAGGCTGACGCTATGGCACCTTAGTCCAGGCAACAGAGTGAGACTCTGTCTCAAAAAAAATAATAATAAAATAAAATAAAAAGATTCTCATTTAAAGTCCGGACACTGACTCTTGCTGACACTCACTCTTGCTCAGGCTGGTTTCAAACTCTTGACCTTGAGCGATCCGCCCACCTCGGCCTCCCAGAGTGCTAGGATTACAGGCGTGAGCCACCACGCCTGGCCTACTTTGGAGGCTGAGGCAGGAGGATTGCTTAAGGAGTTTGAGGTTGCAGGGAGCTATGATAATGCCGCCACTGCACTCTAGCCTGGGTGACAGAGCGAGACCCTGTCTCAAAAAAAAAAAAAAAAAAAAAGAAAGAAAAAAAAGATTATGCAAGAAATCATTCTGGGAATATTGAGTACCATCTGGAAATAAGTGTATTTGTATCCTTCCTGCATTACTTACACTAAGTTTCAAAAGGCTCAGAGATATAAATCTAAACTATGAAACCATAAAAGTACCAGATTAAAATTATAATCTTGTAGTGGGATAGGCTTATGTAAGCATGACTCAAAACTCAGAAATCATCAACTCTGACCACAATAAAAATTTTAAAATTTTCCATGGAAAAAATAACAAAAGTCGAAAGACAACAAACTGAACCATAACACACAACCTATATGACAGACACATTTCCACAGCACAAAAAGAACTCCATAAATCAAAGAGCAAAAGATTAACATCCTATAGAAAAACAGTCATAGGATATGAACAAAGAATTCACAGAGAGGGAAATTAACATGGCTCTTAAATATATTAATATTAAAAGATGTTCAACTTCACTTAAAACCACGAGATTCCTTTTAGATTCAGGGATTGGCAAAGCTAAAAATAGTTTAATGACGTAGATGGCTTGTATTCCATTTTTACTGGACGCCACTGATCTAGATAGAGACCAGTCCCTGTTGAGCTGCTAAGTCACTGAGCGACAGAGCACAGGCGCCTGGTCCTTAGTGTCCGCCAGGACCACTGCGGGAGCCCAGGCAGAGGCCCAGCAAGAATGCTCATCCTGCCTCCCCTCCTGTCTCTGTTATCGTCAGTCACTCCCCAAAATGTCACCTCCTCTTGTCGTCACTTCTCCTCTGCTGTCATTTCCACACTGCTCTGAAATTCCTCCCTTGTCTTAACAATCCCCTGCTCTCCTCTTTCCCAAGCCTTTTTACTTGGTCCTTTGGAAAGCTGGTTCTTGGTCATCAAACTCGCCTTCACCCGCACTGTTCTCACTGCAGTCTTTCCCCGGCACAGGGTTTATTCTGGGGCGCAGCGGGTAAGGAAAATGCACGAAGCATGAAGGGCTCGTGGCAAGGGGTAACCATCTGTGCCTGCACTGTGTGTCGTGAGAACTTAGCAAGCTGAGAGCCCAGGTTCCCTGACCCAGCTCCAGGGTGACTGCTGGTGTGGGGGAATGTGGACCGAGGACGGCCAGATCTTCAGATAATTCAAGAGAGGCAGGAAACCCTCATACACTGCTGGTGGGGATCTAAAATGGTGCAGCGCTATGGAGAACAGTTACATATTGAGTAACCCTAGGACCCAGCAATTCCACTCCCAGGTGTCTACTCAAGAGAACTGAAGGCCGGGCGCAGTGGCTCAAGCCTGTAATCCTAACACTCTGGGAGGCCGAGGTGGGAGGATCGCTCAAGGTCGGGAGTTTGAGACCAGCTCTGAGCAAGAGCGAGACCCCATCTCTACTAAAAAATAGAAAGAAATTGGCCAGGTGTGGTGGCTCACACCTGTAATCCTAGCACTCTGGGAGGCTGCCGCGGGTGGATTGCTCGAGGTCAGGAGTTTGAAACCAGCCTGAACAAGAGTGAGACCCTGTCTGTACTAAAAATAGAAAGAAATCAATTGGCCAGCTAAAAATATATAGAAAAACTTAGCCGGGCATGGTAGCGCATGCCTGTAGTCCCAGCTACTTGGGAGGCTGACGCAGGAGAATCGCTTGAGCCCAGGAGTTTGAGGTTGCTGTGAGCTAGGCTGACACCACGGCACTCTAACCCCGGCAACAGAGTGAGACTCTGTCTCAAAAAAAAAAAAAAAAAACTGAAAACATGCGTCCACATGACAACTTGTACACGGATATTCATAGCAGCACTATTAGTAATATCCAGAAAGTAAAAACAATGCAAAAGTCCATTAACAGATGAATGGATAAAGAAAATGTGATCTACCCAATGGAATATTATTCAGCCGTAAAAAAGGAATGGAGTATTGATTGTATGTTACAATGTGGATGACCCTTACAAACACATTAAGTGAAAGAAACCAGACAGAAAAGGCCACTTACAGTGTGATTCCATTTGTGTGAGATGTCCAAAATAGATAAATCCATAGAGACAGAAGATTAGTGGTTGTCGGAGCCTGGCCAGAGAGGGGCGATGGGGAGTGACTGCTAATGGGTACGGGGTTTCTTTTTGGGATTGGTGAAGGTGTTCTAGGATTACCTAACAGTGATGGTTGTACAACCTTGGGAATATACTAAAACCCACAGAATTGTACATGTTAAAATGATAACTTTAATGGTAAATGAATTATATCTCAGAAACAAATAGATAAATGGAAGGAGGCCAGAAATCTGGATCTTTGTTACATTGTTTTTACATTGGCTTAATTTTTGAGCAAGCAAAGCAAACTAGGGTTTGATCTGTCTTGTTTGTTTTTGTTGAGACAGAGTCTCACTCTGTCGCCTTGGCTAGAGTGCCGTGGCGTTAGTGTGGCTCACTGCAACCTCCAACTCCTAGGCTCAAACGATCCTCCTGCTTCAGCCTCCCAGGTAGCTGGGACTACAGGCACGTGCCACCATGCTCGGCTGGTTTTTTTTTCCTTTCTTTTTGGTAAAGATGGGGTCTCACTCTTGCTCAGGCTGGTCTTGAACTCCTGAGCTCAGGCAATCCTCCCGTCTCCGCCTCCCAAAGTGCTAGGAGTACAGGCGTGAGCCACTGCGCCCGGCTTACGTGTGTTCTTTTTCCACCTAAGGCCAATCCTCCCTGCTCGGCTCAAACTCATCCCCCAAATTTTACCTGTGGCTCCTGGACACTCTCTCAGGATTCTTGAATCTCTCTCTACTGACTCCTTGCCAAGAGCAAAGGAGAATCCTCATGCATCTACCTCCTTCTCTCCACCTTGCCTCCTTTTTTTTCTAGCATCTGGCCTGGATCTCTTCCTTCCTACAGGACTCTGTGAAAGAGCTGTCTGCACTGGCTGCCTCAGTTTCAGTTACATCCATTTCAGTTTCGCTTTCAGTTCATACCACTTACTCCCCACAGCAACCTGGCTTCAGCTCTCAAATTCCACCGAAACTTTTCTTGCAGGTCACCAACAGTCTCCTTATTGCCAAATCTAACAGACGCTTCTAAGTCGTTAGCTTCTTTGGCTTCTCTGCAGCCGCTAACCTCCTATAGCTATGCCCTGTGGCAGGTGATGTGACAGAGAGGACTGAGGAAACCGAAGGGAGAGACTTTCAGTCCAGCCTGGGCAGGGTCAGCTAGGGGTCCCTGAAGGAGGTGACACTGGGACAGAGCCTAAAACAATGAGTAGAAGTTGGCCAAGGCTGGGTTCGGTGGCTCACGCCTGTAATCCTAGCACTCTGGGAGGCAGAGGTGGGAGGACAATTGAGCTCAGAAGTTTGAGACTTCGAACTTCTCAGAAGAGCAAGACCTTGTCTCTACTAAAAATAGAAAAAATTAGCCGGGCATGGTGGCACATGCCTGTAGTCCCGGCTACTCGGGAGGCTGAAGCAGGAGGATCGCTTGAGCCCAGGAGTTTGAGGTTGCTGTGAGCTAGGCTGACGCCATGGCACTCTAGCGCAGGCAACACAGTGAGACTCTGTCTCAAAAAAAAAAAAAAAAGGTAAGGGTAAGTGGCTTAGGGGTCCCAAATTTGAGGAAGAGCTGTCATATCAGGAGAATAGAAAGAAGGAGCTAGAAACTTTACAGGTGGAGGTCGGACAGGGATATTAGAAATGGCCGTTCTGCAGGCAGTACCGTTCTTGCTAATGACAAGGTAGCAGGTGGCCGAAGAGCAGACCTTTGGCAGCATGGAGGTCTAGGGGTTGGATGGCTTGTCAACGTGAATGCTGAACTCACAAAGAAGGAAGGTGGGAAGGAGCAGAGGGGGAGAGACAGTGCGCCGGTGTGCGTGTGATCCAGTGCTGGAGAAGAAAGCCCAGGAAGATGGCAGGTGACGAACCGGGGAACTCACCCAAGGTCCTGTGCACCAACGGAGCTGCGAGGTGTGAGGACAGAGGGAGGGACAGAGGCTGGGAGGAGCCCTACCCCACCTCCAGCCATTTGCCACACAGAGCCTGGCAGGAGCAGCCCCCACTGAAGGGCCGAAAGGAAGCAGTGTCCTCAGGGAAGAGGTGGGTGACAGAGAAGAGGGTGGAGACGTGGAGGGCTTTGCTGAGGACGTGGGGCATTTGGCAGATGCGAAGGGCTGTGAGACCGGGTCAGTGCAGGGGATGTTCATAGCCTTGTGGGGTCAGGCAACCAGGTGATGACAGGTGATCTGGGAGACATGGTCTTTGGGCAGTGAAGAGCATCATGGGCTCTTGTCCCTAAATGTTCCTTGGACTCCTCTTCTCCACTGAAGCTCTCTCCACACAGATCTAAGCCCATCCCACGCTCTGGAACGCCCTCCTCAATGACTCCCCAGTCATATCCTCACCGCCAGCCTCTCCGCAGAGCTCCTGACTGCATGTGTGGTCGTCTGCTGGACATCCCCACGTGGGTGTTTAAAACGCCCTCTGAAACAGAAGGCCTGACCCCTCAAACCCGCTCCACCCCCAGGAAACGGCACCACCATCCACCTCACCCTGGAAATCTCTATGTCCTTTACCCCCTTCCATCCAATCCAACAGCAAGTGCTCACAGCCCCAGCCTCAAGACCCACCCGGCCCAGGCCACACTGCTGCTGTGGGGCCCTGCCCTGCCCCTGCTCATGGGCCCTGAGCACAGCTTCCTGGCCGGGCTCCCTGCGGCCGCTTCCACCCTCCTGCAGGAGCAGCTGGAGTGAACTTTCCACAGCACACATCAGAGCGAGCTCCTCTTCTCCTTCGACTTCCCAAAGCTTGCAATAGATGCCCAAATCCATGGCCGTGTCCTGCGGAGTCCACTGCTCCCCACTTGGCCCCCGCCTCCCTGGCGCTCCTTAAACACCCAGGTGGGCTCTGCTCCAATGCACGAGGTCCTGCCCCAAAGAGCCCCTCCTCCACGCTGTCGCCTTGCTCTGCTCTGACTTTCTCCGTAGAAATCCATGCACCTGAGAGATTGCTGTTGCCTCGTTTGTTTGATGACTGTGCTCTCTCCACTAGAACGGGGGACATGGAGGACATGGGCAAAACGCCACCTTCTTCAGCGCTGTATCCCCACACTTCAAACTGCACCCGGCTCATACATAGTAGGGACTTAATAAATATCTGTTGAATAAATAGATATACCAAAGAAGCCTGTTTTATTTTATACGGGCCTCAAGAGCTCGTTCTGAAAGTCAGAAGCTGAATTTATGGCTTCCTGCTTTAGCAGTTCTAATTCTCCCCAAGGCAATTAATCCTCTGTATGAGGCAGGAGTCGAGGAGGAGCAGCAACGGGAGATGTCAATGAATATTTTCTTTTTTGGTTGATACCAGGTCTTGAGTGGGGCGGGAAGAGAGCATGTGTTTCTCAGCATAATAATGGACATGTTCTCTTCCTAAAGGGCGGGGACATCATTCTCTCTTCCATGACAACAGTCTCTGTTGTCGCTGAAAAGGGGAAAGGAGCCGGCTTGGAGCACCCGCCTTCACCCTCACTCATGGATTGCATTTGCAGTCCATGCGCTGGGTGCACGTCAGTTATCATTTGGCTAAACACTGGGGGGCCGGGGGGGGAGCTGAGCCTGAATTTGAGCTTGAGGAAGAAGAAGGGTCATTGAGAAAATGAAGATTTCTGAAGGAAGTGGGTATGGATGGACGCTTTCAACAGAGAAGGACCCTCCAGTGAAAAGGCCTCCAGGAAATGAGGAGCAAGGAACATTTACTCTGAATGTCACTGGAGAGCTGCAGAGACTGTCACAAGGGAGAATGTGGCTCCGGCCAGACCGGACAGAGCCTTGTGGGCTACAGGAAGAATTTTGGCTTTTATTCTCAGGGCAAGAAGTAGCCCTTGAAGACATGGCAAAATCAGTTTGGATTCAAAAAGATCCTGGCAGAATGGGCTGGAGGCAGAGCCGTCGCAGGGGAACCAGGCGGAAGCCGCTGGCGAGTGTCCGGGTGAGAGATGCTGGTGCCTCAGACCAGTAGGGACGATGGAGAGAAATGCACGGATTTGACAGATGTTTCAGAGGTAAACTTGGTGGAGTTTGGCCATGAGCCAGGCTGAGAGGATGAGGAAGAAGGAAGATCAAGGGAGACGATGCTGTGTCTTGTTGAGCAAATGGGTGCATGTGGGGCGGTTTATAAGGCGGGGAAGTCTGCGAGGAAAGCGGCAGAGCGGGAAGGACAGTCGCCAGCCAGAGAAGCAGGAGGGCGACCTGGGGAGTTTTGAGTCACAAAAGGCAAAGTGGACACAAAAAACCCAAGGCAAAGCCCATGGGACGGGCTGAGAGAAACCTTTGCCACGCATAGAACAGATTCGTAGTGAAAAATATGGAGAATCTTAAGAGAAATAGAAAAATGCCAGACAAGCCAGTGGAAAACCGGACAGCTAGTATGAAGGGGCGATTTGCACGAGAAAGGATCCAAGTTCTCAGTCAACATATGAAAAGATGTTCAACAGCTCTAGAAATTAGAGGAATGCAAATGTTACGGGTTGAACTGTGTCCTCCTGAAAAATATATGTTTTAGTCCTAACCTCCAGCACCTCAGAGTGCGACCTTTTGGTAACCAGGGTCGTCCCAGCTGTACTTAGTCAAGGTGACGTCCTCCTGGAGCAGAGGGGCCCCATTTGGGTATGGCTAATCTGCTGCTCTAGCCTTCCTGTCATTCAGCGAGCCATCGGATCTTCCACTAAATCCCTTTCCCCAACACGCCAGCCAGGTGGTCTCTGCTGTTTGCCACCAGGAACTGGCTGGTACCAGCAGCTTTCCCTGGTTCCCAGAATAGTTGAGGGAATGGACAGAAACTTTCTCAGCCTAATGCTATTCTCCCACAAATTGTTCTGAAATCGGTGATGTCTGCTATCACTCGCCTCAAGTAGAATTTCATAAAAGGCGGTATTTAATCTGGCACGAGAGGTACACGTTTATTTCTTCTGGGTTTAGTACACATCTCCGTCATGGTGCTCTGCGGTCCAGGCCCCCAGAGCCCTGTGCCCTGAAAGTCCGAGGATGCCTGGCAGACAGATCCCTTTTCATCGTGAGATAACCCCGCAGCAGGAGGATTTTCCTAATGCTCAGCACTTGGAGATTTTGTTCTCTGCGTCGGAGGTAAAGTGATTGAGTGGAAAGAATTCGAGATATGGGGCCGGAGAGTTCGTTCGAGTCTGGGCTTGCTTTTAACTAACCGTGCGCCTTTAGGCATGTCTCAAGGTCTCCGAGCCCCGTGTCCTCATCTAGAAAGGGGCGTAATAGTCCTAGGAGAATGAGTAGGCCGGAGTCCCTGCCACGCCGCAGCCCCGACTGGAGTGCCGTGAACAAGTGGCTCTGCTTCACTCCGCAGACCTCAGGACGTGGACCGGGGAGGATGAGGGCGGACTCCGGAGGCCATGCCCTGTGGGCGTGCCCATGCCCATGCTGCCCACCCCAGGCCCATGCTGCCCACCCCAGGCGGCGACTTGCGGAAAGGTTAAACGCACGCTCACGTAGCCACTTGGGCAGCAGAGTGACACAGAATCCCAGAGAGACACAGAGGTGAAGCCAAAAGTAGAAGTGGAGGCAGCAGAATGTCTGAGTGTGCGGGACCCGCGGAGCGAGGCAGGCAGCAGCGTGGCCGTGGCTGCGGAAGCCGTCGGCGCCCTGCGCCATGTCCCCTCGGGCCCCCCAGTCCACCTGCAGGTGCTGTAGGTGGTTCCCAGCGCCCAGACAGCTTTCACTCCGGTATCCCCAGCTCTCTGCTTCTCAGCCCGAGGGTTTTTCTGGAACTGTGGAAACCTGCACAGCCATTTGTGCAGGGTAGCGCAGAGGGGCAGGAATTCAAAACCTCCGGGCCCCAGATCAGACCCAGACTCCCCACTCCCCGGCGCGCTGCGCTGTGGCCACCGGCAGAGGTGACTTTCCTGGCTTCCCTTGTCTCCCATTGCTTCTCCCCGGCCACGCTTCCTGGAATCTCCTCCCAAGTAAGTACCGTGTTCTTGTCTCGGGCCCTCATTTGGGGAAATCTGAATTTAAACAGTAGCATTAGATGAAAAGAGAAGCAGAAACAAGACTCTGCT
>CAUYRT010014921.1:0-13323 GCA_963574885.1 Lepilemur ruficaudatus | reverse complement strand
AAGAATCATATGTTGAAGTCAAAGGCTGGCAGAGAGCTTTTAATTTTTAGTTTTAGAAAGTCAGTATTAAGGCTGGGCGAGGTGGCTCACGTCTGTAATCCTAGCATTCTGGGAGGCTGAGGCGGGAGGATCGCTCAAGGTAAGGAGTTCAAAACCAGCCTGAGCAAGAGCAAGACCCCGTCTCTACTAAAAATACAAAGAAATTAATTGGCCAACTAAAAAGATATATAGAAAAAATTAGCCGGGCATGGTGGCACATGCCTGTAGTCTCAGCTACTAGGGAGGCTGAAGCAGGAGGACCACATGAGCCCAGGAGTTTGAGGTTGCTGTGAGCTAGGCTGACGCCACAGCACTCTAGCCTGGGCAACAGAGTGAGACTCTGTGTAAAAAAAAAAAAAAAAGAAAGTTACAAATATTTTTCTCAGCTTGTCTTTTTTTTCTTATGGTTCTTACCATGTAGAAAGATTATATTTTTATGTAATCAAATTTATTAAAAAAATTTTTTTAAGAGACAGGGTCTTGCTCTGTCACCCAGGCTAGAGTACAGTGGCATAATCATAGCTCACTGCAGCCTCAAATTCCTGGCCTCAAGCGATCCTCCCACCTCAGCCTCCCAAGTAGCTGGGATTATAGGCACATGTCATGGCACCTGGCTCCCAAATGATTTATTTTTTCCTTCTTTGACATGTTGCTCTCTCCTTTAGTGAACTCCATCCCTTCCTGTGGCTATCACATCCACAATATTCCTCCCAAATCTACAGATTCCTAGCTCCCCAGCTTTCTATCTCTTAGACTCTGGGGCTGAATTTCCAAACTGCCTTTAGGAGACCAACTAGGATGTAAGGGAATGGATAGAGTTAAGACATGTTGAGAGGGAATAATATACTACCAGTTGAAAGTTGCTTTGCTGTGGAGCAGTGGTTCTCAAGCTTGGCTGCACCTTGCTGTCACCAGGGGAATTAAAAATAAAAACCCCAGTGACCAAGCTGCTCCCTAAACCAATCAAATGAGACTCTCTGGGGATGGGCCCAGACGTCTGTATTTTTTTTAAAACCCCAGTGATTCCAGCATCTGGCCAAGTTGGCAGAGCCGTAGAGAAGGGGGAGAGAGGAAGGAGTCTCATCACTCCCAGGCTTTGGTGAGTGGGTGCCTGGTGGGGAGGGGGCGGTCACTGGAGTAGGGATTACCAGAGGAAGAGCTCGTCTGGGAGAAGATGGTGTGTTCTGTTGGGCAGCTTGAGTTTGAGCTGCCTGTGGGATATCCAAGAGAAGGGGTCCCACAGACGCTCAGAACCCCCTAAAGCAGACCTTTTCTTCCACAATCCTTCTCAGTCCTTCCACAAGGCCGGTACTGCTGCAGGTATCTCCCTGCTGTTTCCCACAGCACCTTGTGATCTTACCATCTCTGACTGTGGCATTTGTGAATAATGATTTACTTGCTTGGGGTTGGAACTGCCTCCCCCTGTATGATGTGGACATGGGGTCGCCACCCAATAACCCACAGAGCACATCTCCCCTGCCTGATGGCTCTGCCATTGATTGCAGATCTGCCGTCAGTGTGAGCCAAGCACAGCAGGGGTTCATGTCTTTTTTTTCCACACCCAACACAGGAAGGATGGGACCCACCCTCTTCAAGAACAGTGGCTCAGGAGGGTTGTGCTGGGCGGGACTGGGTGGAGGTTGGGAGGTCTGGTGCATATCTGGATCTCCAAAGAGACTGGGAAGTTGGGAAAAGCCACTCCAGTCATTGTGACCTGGCCCTGGAGACTCAGGGAGGCTCAGGAGGCAGCAGAGGAGGCAGGGAAAGATGGCACAGCAGTGGGTCACCCTGTCTGGCTAATGGAGTCTGCTCTGAGCCCCACAAACCCATCACGAGAGCCAGGTGGGCATAGGCAGAAGGGCAGGTGATTTGCGATACAAGGAGAAGGGACGATGGACTAGCACAGCAGGGACTGAGGAAGGAGTAAGCAGGAGAACCCCCTCCACGGTGACAGCCCCCAAGCGTGCCCCACTCCTGCCACCCTCTCTCCTTGTTACCGCCTCCCCCAACCTCTTCCTGTCTTCCCTCTGTCCAGGCTGATTGGAACCGCCCTGTAGAGGTCCCTCTGCGTTCAGACCCAGATGATGCCAGAGCTATGACCGGGCCTGCAGGCGTGGCGCCGAGGGGAGATCAGCCATGGAGCAGCCACAGGAGGAGGCCCCTGAGGTCCGGGAAGAGGAGGAGAAAGAGGAAGTGGCAGAGGCAGAAGGAGCCCCAGAGCTCAACGGAGGACCAGAGCATACACTTCCTTCCAGCAGCTACACCGGTGAGGAGGGGCTGGCAGTTACACGGGGCAGAGGAGGCAGAGCTGGGCGGAACTGGGATCCCGCCCCTCTGCAAGCCGCAGCATGTGGGGTGCCCAGTGCTTAAGGACTGGCGCCAGGCAGCCACTCACCAGCTGCAGGGCCGTGGGCAAGTTGCACCTCTTCTTTCTGTAACGCAGACTGGGATAGTAGGTGACGTGGAGATGGGCTTTGTGAGAAGTAAATGAGTGGGCATTTGGAATGCATGTCTTCTTCATCATTGTGATTGCCACCGCTGCCATCACAGGCATCCGGAACCAGTCTGCACTGACAGCACACTGGAAAGATCAGCTGTGCCTGTGATTGTTAGGTCAGTGGAAACCCACAACTCAGTTGATCTGGTGTGAATTATACATCATTATTGAGCTGCATTGTAATTAGGTAAAAATGCTAAATAGTATGAATATAATTAATATTACTTTTGTGCAGCCAAACAGCTTTAGCATCTTCTGTCTCACTTTCCGGCTCTACTTTGTCTGCTGTCAGCAGCAATATAGACAGTTCTCTGGTACCTGCACTGCCGTGTCCACCTTCAGGGCACCTGGAACGCCCCCTCTGCCTCGGCTTTTCATGCTGCTGCTGCTGCCCTCCGCTGCTCTCTGTCCATCCATTCAGCTTCTCCCACCACCAAGGGTGGAAGGGCAGTGCGGACCGACACTGTTTAGCATGTGTGGTTTATACCCTGCAGCTCCACTTCTGGGAGCGTGTCCTGTGTAAATGTGCAGAGATTTCCACTCAGCTTATTACTGCTGCACCGCTCCTGAGAGCAGAAAATAGGAAAGCGCCCGGCCATGGGGAATTGGCTGTGTAAACTGCGGTAAAGCCACACGGTGGAGCACTCTGAGTCACTGAGGATGAGGCCGGTCTGTGTGTACTAAATACGTTCCTGACAAACTGGGGTCCCGTTGTTTACAAATCCTTATGTATCATAGAAGGTGCCAGAAGGTCTTACAGCAAGGGACTAGTAGGGCTAACTCTAAGGAGCAGCATCATGGATAAGGAAGATCTGTCACAAGATGCTGCACACTCTTACGTATTTTTCTCAACAAGCCTGTACTACTTTAATAATCTAACCCGTCAACTGCCACGTGAGTTGTATTTAACTCACGCTAGTTTTGAGCCCAGGGCCCCATGAAGCATATGTAACTCACACGTCTCTTCACCTTGGGAGCTGCAAGAACTCTTTTTCGAGTTGCATATAACTCATGCACAGAAAACAAAAAATAACAAATTTTTCATTAAATTGGAAAGGATCGTTTTGTTTTTGAAGTTTTTATTCTTTTTCATAATACAACACCATGGCCCTAAGGAAAAAAAATTTTTTTTCTAGTGTGGCAGTCAATGTATTAAAAAGCAACTGCATCACTTTTTCTTAAAGATTAAAATTAATCTTTTTTAAAAGAGTTGGGGGAGCTGGCAGGTGAGGGGCTCTGGGGACAGAGCCTCATCCTGTGTTGGGGCAGAGATTTTGAGGTCACACGCACCAGGGCAGGAACCCCAGGTCCTCTGTTATGAGCCGTGGCCCTCGCCAGAGCCTTCACCTCTCCAAGTCTCAGTCTCCTTACCTTTAGGAGCTGTGTCCTGCCCACCTTGGGGGCCAGACAGTTGAGAGTCAGTGATGGTGTCTAACACACCACAGATCGCAGCACCTGCTGGCTCCCTGCCTCACCCCCAGGAGCTGTGACTTTGGCCTTCAGAATCTCCTCAGGGACCCATAAGGACAGGTCCAGCCTCGAGCCCTGAAGCAGCAAGAAGGCTCCACGGTTGCTGTACTTCTGACCGCCAGCAGTTCCGCTCTATCTGTGCCAAGCACCTCCTCCTCACTGGCACGGTTAAAGGGTTAAGGGCAGCTGGAGCCAGGGCTCACACCCCATCCCGTCCTCATCCCCTCCTGCTTTAATGACAGCCATCCCAGTCACACCTGAGAAAGAGGAAGATACAGTGTCCCTCCTGGCCTCAGCGCCGCCTCTCACTGAGTGAGCACTTGGCGAGCATCTGGGCTGGGCGCGGCACTGGCGAGGGGTTGCTGTTCCATGCTGGACAAGGCTGAGTGCCTGACCTTGGAGCCCACAGTCCAGGGGAACAGGACAGCAGAGGACAGGAGGCTCTTGGTTACCTAGCCCCAGATCCCTGTGGAATTTGCCCTGACTTCAGAAGCTTCAGGGTGCCGGTTTGCCGGTGGCTCTGCCAGAAAAGGAAATAGACAGGTCTGGGCCCTCCTGGCTGCCCCCACAGCCATGCCTCCAGCGTGGAGACTGGATATGCAGGAGAGCTCTCGACCACACGTAAATTATGCAAGAAAGGTCAATAGTGTCTATTTGCTGAACTTGTAATCAAAGATGGTGAAACTGATACTTAACTCTCTGGGTGACAGTGCTGGTGTTTACACGAAGTCCAAACATTCAGATAATGAAGCAGTGTTCTCCTTAGCAGTGACCATGTCATGTTGTTTATCATAATAATGTTATTCATTAGTAGTAATGAGCATGTATTATGTATATATGGGTAGTAGTAGAGCATGGTGGTTAAGAGCTCAGCTTCAGGAGCTAGATGGTTCTAGGTCATAATTCTGACTTTGCTACTGTTAGAGTTCTCCAGAGAAACAGAACTAACAAGGTGTGTGTGTGTGTGTGTGTGTGTGTGTGTGTGTGTGTGTGTGTGTGTAGAGAGAGAGAAAGATGTTTTAAGGAACTGGCTCACACAATTGTAGGGCTGTCAAGTCCAAATTCTGCAAGGCATGCAGGCTGGCAGGCAAGCTGGAGACCCAGGGAAGTTGATGTTGCAGCTAAAATCCAAAGACTGTCTGGGGGAGTGGAATTCCATCTTCCTCAGGGTGGGGGCTGGAGTGGGGCTTACTCTTTTATTGAGGCCTTCAACTATTGGATGAAACTTACACACATGGAGGGTGATCTGCTTTACTGAAGGTCTAACTGATTGAAATGTCATCACATCTAAAAAATACCTTCTTAGCAATATCTAGACTGGTGTTTGACCAGAAACTGGGTACCATGGCCTCGTCAGGTTGACACGTAAAACCGTCACAGCCACTGTCGTCAAGTTACTTACCCTTCTGAGCCTCAGCTTCCTCACCTGTACAGTAAGGGCATGAAGACCTCCTTGAAGGTGTGTTTTGAGGTTTACGTGAGATTAATGGATGTAAAGTGCCTGGAAGAGTGCCTGGCGCACAGTCAGCGTGCAATAAAAAGAAGCTATTATCAGACAAACACGGAGCCTGCTTTAGCTTCAAGTCCCAATTCCACTGGGTGTTAAGCAGGTGACCGTGGGTGGATCCATTAACCTCACCGAGCCTCAATTTCCTTTAGATGGTGGTAATCACTGTCTTCCAAGGTGATAATGAAATGATACACATAAAAAGATATGGACATACTTGGCATTCAGTAGGGGTCTGATAAATGGTGGCCCTTTCCCCTTCCCTTCCTGGTGAAGGGAGGCCCTTGGGAGACGTTTGGGAGGTCGGGTGGGCAGGCCAGCAGGGTGAGGCTCAAGAGGACATTGGGAAGCAGGGCTCAGGGCCTGGAGGATGGCCAGGCGAGCAGGTGCATTTCCTGAGAGCAGTGGCAGGGAGGCCAAGGGGAGGAAGGGCTAGGCTTGGAGAGAGACCCTGCACCGGGCTGCAGGGAGAGCCGCCAGGCAGGCGACGGCCCTGGGCGCTTCTCCCACCAGGGTGCCCAAGGGCACCGAGGCGGGGAGGGCCTCTTGGAATCCCAGCCTCCCACTTGATCATGACTCCTGCTTGCCCTCCTCTGACCAGCAGGTCATGGGGGGGGGGTGGTTAGCACCTTCAGAACCTGGTCCCTAGAATGGGGAGAATTCTACCATCATTACGTTTCAGTAGGTTGTGATGGGGATTTGGGGATAAACCCTTAAGCTGAGTGGTCAGCCAGGAAGAAACAGAACCTTTATCTTTGGAAAATCCACCCACAAACTACTACCACGTCAGCATCCCCAATATACACACACCCCACCTAAAACCTCCCTGCAGGACACGTACTTTCCTGCCCCAGCCCAGCCCAGCCCTCTTCTCTCCTGCCTCTCTCTGCCTGTGTGTCAGTTATTTGTGGTCTCTTACTGCCCTCAAATAGGGCGGGGATGCACTTTCCCCATTACCCTGCCACCGTGGGTCCTTGCAGAGGCCTCCCTGACTGCACCAAGTTAGGCAGCTCACACCTGTTAACCACTTGAGGGCGGGACTTCCCCCAAGGGCCCCTCACTGCCCTGGGTCTGTTTCTCCCCAGTCCACTTGGCAACTCGTTCCCAATTGGGACCCCTCTGGGACACTTGCCCTGAGTCCCTCTTCACAGTCCAGAGTTTTGCGTACCTCGAGTGGCCAGTGGGGTTCAGGCATCTTGGCTTTTTCTAGGGCTTCCAGAGGTCCTAGCACACCTGGGCCATGGGCCAGCAGCAGGACAGGAGAGGCAAGAGGAGAGGGGGTCTTGTTCTAGGGGCTCTCCTGGCCTCACATGCACAGATTTGAACTCGGGCGGCGTAGCTCCTCAGTCATGTTCTCACCCACTGTGCCTGCTTTTTCTAAGCACCTGGAAGCCAACTTAGAAGCCATCCAGAGTGCTCACCTTTTTATGAGCCCAGAGAGAGGGTCGGTCACCTTCCCTGAGAGCCATTTGCACAGGTGATGGCTCCTTCTAAAACCCTGCACCACTTACCTGCCCCTTCCCTGGCACTGCCACTCTTTATCTTGCATTCTAGTTTTCTTATTTCTTTCTTATCTCAGCTATTTGAGGGCAGAGTCTGGGTCCTGCCCTGCACACAGCTCGTGCCCAGCAAATGTCTGTTGAATGAACAGAGAGGCTGGCATTGCCACGTGCCGCGCCAACAGCAACCAAATGAGCAGACACCTGCCGACCTTCCAGGGCCGTGAGGGAGAACAAGGAAGACACCACCATTCGCAGGGGATGCGAAAAATCTGAGGTCACTGGTCACTGACTCAGTGGTGGTGGTGAGCTCCGAGATCCAAAGGGAACGTGAGCTGAGATGTGCTGAGTCTAGCAGAGGAAGCAGACGTGCAAGCCACAAAAACCACACTGATTACCAGAAGTGCCACGCAGTGAACATGCGCACAGGCTGCTGGGGTTAAAGGAGGAAGTGCAGGAACCCCTCCCCCTCCGCCCCAGCATCTGTGCAGGTGTCCCCAAAGGGTTTCTCTTACATGGTATCTCATTTTCTCCCAACAGCTGGTGCTGTGAGTTTTATTGTCCCTGTCATAATGCCTCCAGGAGTGGCGGGTCCGGCCCAGCCCCACCGGCCAGTTGGTGCTGAGGCCAGGACACCCCGGCAGCTTGAGGGCTGCTGATCGTGCGGAGCCGGTGCATGCCTGCTACGCACCCAGCACCCCGCACAGTGCTTGGTGCTGAACACAGTTCCTGCCCTTGCGGCTCTTACATCTAGTAGATGGCGCCCAACAATGTGCAGACACACACATAGGATATGTCAGATAGTGACAAAGGCTACTGAGGCCACAGTGGCTTCACCTTCCCAGGGCACAGCTTTCCCCTGTCAGGCCCAAGAGATCTAGGGGGCCTGCTCTCCCCATCTGTGAGCCGAGGGGGCCAGTTTTACTCCCTGGAAGGACTGAAATTGGGAGCTAAGGCGCCGGGACAGGATGTTTTAGGAACCAGGGACTTGAATCACCCCTAAACTCGCCAGCCAGGAGGGGAACAGACCTCTGGGTCCTCTGCCGCAGTCAGGTGCTACTTGTGCTCCCCACCTCCTGTGGCCAGGATGGTGAAGGGAGGTTTCCTGCTGCTACCCCTGTGACCCAAAGGGGACCTGGAGGAACAGGGAGAGAAAAGCGGGGGAGGGAGGAGTACACTTTGGTCAGTAGGGGTGCCAGTTACTGCCGTGGTGGGGAAGTCAAGGTCATTTGGCCCGTGTGGTAGGGAGGTGGTACAACAGGCCTGGAAAATGCTAGTCTGGGTTCATTGCCATGCCCTGGATCTCCTAAGGCGCCCTCCTGTTGGAAGCAGCTGTTCGAAGCAGCTGATTCTCTGGTTTGGGGATTTGGCACCTGCTCAGTCATCAGAGAAGAGTGCGGAGACGGAAGGGCGTCACGGCAGAGGCAGGACAGGCAGCACGTGGGTCGTGAGACTGGCACTGGACTGGCGAGGAAACTGAGGTTCAGTCAGGTCCCCTTTCCAAGGGGAAGAGCTCATGTCTGAGTGTCCAAAGGAGAGATTCAGAAGGGAATCCTAGCAGTGCTTTCTAAGTCATATGACACCACGTGTGTCCTGCAGTCACAGCCATAACCAACTGCTTTCCTTGCTGATGTTCTCAACACCATGGTTCAAACATCTAATATTTAATAGAAAAAAACTTGGAGAAATTCAGTGTGATGCTCAGTCAATGTGACTGACACCTATACTCTTTCTACTCAAGCAAGAAGTTCCATGGGAATTTGTGCCGCTTGAGAGGTCCTTTGCTGTACTCCCGGAGTCCACGCAAGAACAGAACTTCCTGCAGGGGGTGGGGGTGCAGAGGTCTGCACTTCTGCAATTTCCACAAAACACATTTCACACAACTCCTTGGGCTCACACAGCGGCAACCTCGAAACCAGGATAGCTGCTTCTCAGGACTGTCCGAAGATTCTCTGTCTGCTTCAGCCCTCTTGCTCCTCTCCTCCCAACCGCAGCCAGCCCCCCGCCCCTCCTCCCCATCGCTGACTTCAGCCCAAGGGGACTCTGGCAGCCCGGGTAGTCGTGGCTGCCATGTATTGGACGTCTGCTGTGTGTCAGGCTCTGAAATGCTTTGCAGACTCGTTGCCTGTCCTCCCAGAGAAGCTGGCATTAACCGCATGTTCTAGGTGAAGAAACTGGTCCTCAGAAAGGTTGACTCCCTGAGGCCACACAGCTCTTTAAGTGGCTGAGCCGAGAGCTGTGGGGCTCTTCCCACCCCTGGCCCCCAGCCTAGCAGAGTGTGAAGCTACCCTCCGTCGTGTGTCCGCAGACCTCTCCCAGAGCTCCTCACCACCCTCGCTGCTGGACCAGCTGCAGATGGGCTGTGACGGGGCCTCGTGTGGCAGCCTCAACATGGAGTGCCGGGTGTGCGGGGACAAGGCATCGGGCTTCCACTATGGTGTTCATGCATGTGAGGGATGCAAGGTATGGACTGTGGGCCGGGGGTGGGGGCTGGCCACTGGGGGTCATGGCCACATGGGGAGTTGACCTGCCACAAGGGCTTTGCCCAGCCAGGGCTGCGGCCCTGACAGTGCCCACCGCAGAATTCTTGCCCAGGGCAGCGAGGCCCCTGAGCCTGTTCCAGGCCTCAGCTCTGGGACCTGCAAGACAGGAGGAGTTCCCTAGTCAGGTCTGCCCTGCTGGGCACCTACCGGGCTGACGCAGGCACTCACTTGGGCTCTGTGGGCGGCTGGCGCCCCCTGG
The DNA here is from genome assembly GCA_963574885.1 of Lepilemur ruficaudatus. Lineage (NCBI taxonomy): Eukaryota > Metazoa > Chordata > Mammalia > Primates > Lepilemuridae > Lepilemur > Lepilemur ruficaudatus. Next base: position 3,569 of record CAUYRT010014921.1, on the reverse strand, counting down.
GGACCACGCTCCAGAAGGCAGCCAGGACAGAACGAGGGTCCTGGGCTGAGCTGTCTTCCTACCTGAGGTCAGTCTCCTATGTCTCACGGCTTGAAGGGGGCTCTTTGAGAAAAAAGAAAACATGGCATTTTTTTTTTCCAGTGATCCCTCTAAGTGCTTCCTCCTAACTTCACACTATCAAAATTTCACAAGTTATTTTATTAAACCACCACCTAGAAAATACACAGAACCGGCCGGGCGTGGTGGCCCACACCTGTAATCCTAGCACTCTGGGAGGCCGAGGTGGGTGGATCATTTGGGCTCAGGAGTTCGACACCAGCCTGAGCAAGAGCGAGACCCCATCTCTACTAAAAATAGAAAAAATTAGCCAGGTATGGTGGCGCGTGCCTGTAGTCCTAGGTACTCGGGAGGCTGAGGCAGGAGGATCGCTTGAGCTCAGGAGTTTGAGGTTGCTGTGAGCTAGGCTGATGCCACAGCACTCTAGCCAGGGCAACAGAGTGAAACTCTGTCTCAAAAAAATAATAATAATAAAAATAAAATACACAGAACCAAATACATTTATGAATAAATCAAGTTAACCATGATACAGTTTTATGTTACCAAACTAATAGGAAACTTTAAAACTTCTTTAGGCATTTGAAATAAATAATTTGAAGATTATTTTAATTATTTTAGAAGTTTTAGAGTTATTTACTTTTCTTCTCCATCTCCCCTCCAAAAAATTTCCCACTATTTCCAAATTTCAGGAATTTTTACATCTTTGTGATAATTAGGCCCTTTGGCGTGACCCAGCGGGCAGAGCAGGATGCTCAACCTCTTTCCTCGCCTGTCCTCGGTCCCTCAGGGCTTCTTCCGGAGGACGATCCGCATGAAGCTAGAGTACGAGAAGTGTGAGCGGAGCTGCAAGATCCAGAAGAAGAACCGCAACAAGTGCCAGTACTGCCGCTTCCAGAAATGCCTGGCACTGGGCATGTCACACAATGGTGAGAGTGACCAGGGCAAGTCACACGGCCTGAAAGCAGGTTCAGGGAGCACCCAGTGCAGCCCGGAGCGGGCAGCCTTAGAGCGGTGCCTGGCACCCAGTAAGCACTGGGTATCTGCTGTTGACTTTGCCGATCTGGACCCTGGGTCTTGGAGCCTAAGACCTGCTACTTCCCCAGACAGCCCAGCATCTACCCAGGGCCCCAGGCTTGGGGCAATCACTAGTAAGCAACCACATGTCAGTTGCCAGGAGCTAGGCAGGAGTTTCTTAGAGGCCAGCCATTCCCAGGGGACAGAGCCTTCTCTGTCCTGTGCTCTAGGCCTCCCAGAGTCTTGTCTTCAGAACCCTAGGGTAGAGTATTGCAAAGCCCACCCACCCCCTCTATACCCCTCTGGGTTAGACCCGGAAAATAAGGAAGAGCCTCTTGTTTATTTCTGTGGATGGGTCAGCTGCTTGGCCAAACTTTTACCCAGGGATGACGTGATTGTCTTGTATCTTAGAGGATGACAGGACCCAAGCCCCCTTCATCTGTGGCTCTTCCTGTCTGATGGGGACTGGCAGGTCTGGGGTTAGATCTTTCCCCTTCAGTCTGTATCTGCCCTGACCCCATTCCTTGGGTGGCTTCAAGGGATTTCCTAGGAAATCTCAGGGCTGAGTGAATCCTTCCCCTCGCTCCTACTCTGAGAGAAGCCACATTGACATCCTGCTCTTTTACTATTGATGACAATTTTGAGTACTTACTATGTTAGTTCTCTTGTATGATTATTCCAACAACCCAGAAAGTTGTAAGGAATATTAGCCTCATTTTTCTGATTAAAAAAGAAAAGTGAAATAGCCTGTCCAAAGCTACGTAGCTAGTAAGCTGCTGAGCTGGACTTGGGCATAGGCCTTTGTCACCCAATTCTGTCATCCCAACCTCCACACTGCACTGCCTCTCAGCCAGCGTAGCTCAGTCACTTAATTAGGGCCCCGTGTGCTGGGCACTGTGAACCAGGCAGACAAAATCCGTGCCCTTGTGGAGCTTGCGTTCTGGAGGGGCCAGCCCACCAGTCCCGCCTTGCTGACTCTAGAGCTTCTGAGGACCCTGGGCTCAAGAAGGATATGTCCGCCTTTGCCCCTGCACCTGTAGAGGGATGGGAAGCTTAGAGGTGCTGGCCCCTGCCTGGGCTCCTTGACTGTCCCTGCTCCCTGTGCAGCCATCCGCTTTGGCCGGATGCCAGAGGCTGAGAAGAGGAAGCTGGTGGCGGGGCTGACGGCGAGCGAGGGGAGCCAGCTCAACCCCCAGGTGGCTGACCTGAAGGCCTTCTCCAAGCACATCTACAACGCCTACCTGAAAAACTTCAACATGACCAAAAAGAAGGCCCGCAGCATCCTCACCGGCAAAGCCAGCCACACGGCGGTGAGTGTCACTGCTTGGTCTGGCAGCATCCTGGGCTCTGGGCCCTGCTGCTGCCTGCCTGACTGCGGGGAGAGCCAGGCCTCCTCCCTCCCCTAACTTCATGGTACAGGCAGGAGCTGTGGGGAGCACAGGGTGGGGGTCCCCTGAGGCCTCACCTCTAACAGGGCCTGATTTTCAGCCCTTTGTGATCCACGACATCGAGACATTGTGGCAGGCAGAGAAGGGCCTTGTGTGGAAGCAGCTGGTGAACGGCCTGCCACCCTACAAGGAGATCAGCGTGCACGTCTTCTACCGCTGCCAGTGCACCACGGTGGAGACCGTGCGGGAGCTCACCGAGTTCGCCAAGAGCATCCCCAGCTTCAGCAGCCTCTTCCTCAACGACCAGGTGACCCTTCTCAAGTACGGCGTGCACGAGGCCATCTTCGCCATGCTGGCCTCCATTGTCAACAAGGATGGGCTGCTGGTGGCCAACGGCAGTGGCTTTGTCACTCGTGAGTTCCTGCGAAGCCTCCGCAAGCCCTTCAGTGACATTATTGAGCCCAAGTTTGAGTTTGCTGTCAAGTTCAATGCCCTGGAACTGGACGACAGTGACCTGGCCCTGTTCATCGCAGCCATCATTCTGTGCGGAGGTGAGTGGGGAGGGCAGGTGGGCCAGCCCCACACAGCCGGTCCCCCTGGGGGACCACTGCAGGGCATCAGGCCGGAGTTCAGACAGCATGAGGACATGTCCACGTGGTGACGGCAGCGGCACACGCAAGGAACTGCCTGAACGTGCAGGATCAGCTCCATCTCATTACGTCAACAGATGGAGGTAGCACTAGAAAAACACGGCAAAGAAATAGGCCCTCTAAAGGAGGCTGTCTCTGAGTAGTAGAGAAATTGCCGATATTTTCCATGCATTTTTCAAGTTCTGACACAATATAATAATAACCATGCTGGCCGGGCGCGGTGGCTCACGCCTGTAATCCTAGCACTCTGGGAGGCCGAGGCAGGCGGATCGCTCGAGGTCAGGAGTTCGAAACCAGCCTGAGCAAGAGTGAGACCCCATCTCTACTATAAATAGAAAGAAAGAAATTAATTGGCCAACTAAAGATATATATAGAAAAAATGAGCCGGGCATAGTGGCACATGCCTGTAGTCCCAGCTACTCGGGAGGCTGAGGCAGAAGGATTGCTTGAGCCCAGGAGT
>CAUYRT010014920.1:0-18625 GCA_963574885.1 Lepilemur ruficaudatus | reverse complement strand
ATTAAAGGCCAAAAGACAGATGTGTGGGAGGAGAAGGCAGTGTCTAAAAGCAAGAGTTAAAAGCATGCTCAGTGTGTCCTAGCAATTGATTTCCATGACAATGCAAGAATGCAAATGGCATGCTCTGAAAAAGTGAAAATATAATGCCATGAAAATTAGATCAGTTTTGTTGATGTCAACATCTGCCCTTATTAACGAGATCTAGATATTTATGAACAAGAAGTTGCTTAAGCTTAGAAAAGTTTTTGTAATTAGATGTGTTAGAAATGCATAAATGAATAATCACATCAGGTCTATAAGGGGAACAAATTTACAAACCCACATGTTCAAACACAGACACACATACCACATGCAACAAGCACACACTCCAGACTCCACACACTCACATTACTTAAAACCTGCATGATATTTAAAGAAGAAGAGCCCTTTATTTCTATATAGAGATATTAATAATAGAATGAAGACACATTAAATGCACATTGTATTATTAGAACCTGATTGAAATATTTCATTTTGTAGATTCTAATTCTGAAACATGTTTTTGCATTGTTGCATAATAATTATACATATTAAGGGAGTACATGTAATATTTTGATACATACATACAACATGTAATGATCAAAACAGGGTTATTGGTATAATCATCACCTCAACCATTTATCATCTTTTTGTATTGGGAACTTTGCAATTATTCTCCTCTACCAATTTTGAAATATGCAATAAATTCTTGTTAACTACACTCACCCTAGTTTGCTATCAGACACTAGAACTCATTTCTTCTGTCTAATTGTATTTCTGTATTCATTACCCAATGTCTTCATCCCTAAACTACACCACCCTTCCCAGCATATGCTAACCACCACTGTAGCCACTACCTCCATGCAGTCAATTATTTTAGCTCCCATATGTAAGTGAGAATGCACAATATTTGTCTTTCTATTCTTGTTTTACTTCACTTAACAATGTTCTCCAGTTTCATCCATGTTGCTGCAAATGAGAGAATTTCATTCTTTTTTAAGGTTGAATAATATTCCATTGTACAGAAATACCACATTTTCTTTATCCATTTATCCCTTGATGAATACTTAGGTTTATTTCATATCTTGGCTATTGTGAATAATGATGCAATAAACCTGAGAGTGCAGACATATCTTCTATATACTGACTTATTTTGTTTTGGATATATACGGTAGTAATATTTTTTGAGGAACCTCCATACTGTTTTCCCTATTGTTGCACTAATTTACATTCTCACCAACAGCATATGGTATTCTCCTTTCTTTGCATCCTCTCCAGCATCTCTTATTTTCTGTCTTTTTGATAGTAGCCATTTTAACTGGAGGGAGATAATATGTCATCTTGGTTTTGATTTGTATTTCCCTGATGATTAATGATGTTAAACATTTTTTCATATATTTGTTTCTCTTCTTTTGAAGATGTCTATTCAGATATTTTGCTCATTTTTAGATCAGTTTTTTTTTTTTTTTGGTATTAAGTTGTTTTAAGTTGCTTATATGAGTATTAATCCCTTGTCAGATAGGTAGTTTGTGAATAATTTCTCCCATTCTGTAGATCGCCTCTACACATCATTGATTGTTTCCTTTGCTGTGCAAAACCCTTTCAACTTATTGTAATCCTGTTTGTCAATTTTTGCCTTAATTGTCTGTGTTTTTGATGTTTTACTCAAAAAACTCGTTACTGCCACCAATATTTTCTTTTAGTAGTTTCATAGTTTCAGGTCTTACATATAAGTCTTTAATACATTTTGGGTTGGTTTTTGTTTATGGTAAGAGAGAGGGGTCTCACTTCGTTCTTCTGTATGGATATCCAGTTTTCCCAACACCATGGACTGAAGAGGTCAGCATTATGCTAATACTAAAATCAAAGACAGAGAAGAAAAAGAAAGTTACAGGCCAATGTCTCTTATGAACATAGATGCAAGAAATCCTCCACAAAATACTAGCAAACAGAATTCAACAACATATTTAAAATGTCATGCATCCTTTTTAGAGAGAGTTCATCCCATGCACACAAGGATGGCTGAACATGTGCAAGTCAGTAAACATGATACGTCACATTAACAGAATCAAAAAAGTCAAATTGTTCTTGTTTGCAGGCAACGTAATCTTATACTCAGAAATTCCTAAAGAAATACCAAAAAACTCTTAGCACTGATAAATTAATTCTGTAGTTTTGTAGGATACAAAGTCAACATACAAAAATGAATAGCATTTCTATACGTCAAGAGGGAACAATTTGAAAAATGAATCAAGAAGGCAATTCCATTTACAATACTACAGAATAAATAAAATACCTATGAGTAAATTTAAACAAAGAAGCTAAAGATCTCTGCAAGTAAAGTTATAAAATTCTCATAAAAGAAATTGAAGTGAACACACACAATAAGGGGAGAAATATCTTGTGTGCAAAAATTTGTAATGTAAACATTAGTTACTTCAGTGGATTTTTATGGGGATATGTAATTTATATGAAAATATAAATGACATTAGAAAGATAAGAGTTTTTTTTATTAAGACATGTCAAGGTTTGAAAATATACAGGGGGAAAAAATCACTCATTTAGCTTTCAATGGAGAAGATTTAATCACAAAATCTATATTAATGAATTATGTCCTCAATATTGACAGGATGATCTAAGCAATTTCTGTCTAAATTTATATTCCATATCTCATCTCTTGACTCTATTTTTGCTATTTGCCTTTACTATAATAATGCACTCTCCTTTCCTTGCTTTTTGATTTCTCTGCAATTCCATTTTTCTTTAATTTCCGCTTGCAGTTACTCTAACATCTTTTATTATGCTTCACACTCATTCATTGGGTCTTTAATTGTCATTCATTATATAAGCCTGTTAGGAAGTTGAGAAAACTAGCAATTTTTACAACCTATAAAATATTTTTAACTTATTGAGTTACAACTGAGATAAATTGCTTTCTGATTGAATATCTTGTCTCTTTTGTTGAAAGGAAAATACTACTCTTAAATTAGGTAAATTAATTTTACTTTGGTGCAAGCTTACATTTTACAAATGAAATATTTTTCCATCCACAGTGAAATCAGGAAAATATAAGTAAAATTTAATATAGAAATAAAGAATATATATGCATATATGTATGAGATAAACTTTATATATGTGTGTATATGTATGCTTGTACATATGTTTGTGGGTGTATAAACAAATTGTTTCTCAAAAATGTACAATCTTTTAAATCCAATATTCAAATATGTTACTTACTATAGTCATTATTAGTTCACTATCTCTATATTTTGATTTATCCAAAGTAAAGACAAATATTTATAAATAACTGATGAACAAATGGAATCCTTCACAAGAATTGTTTGGATTATTCATTGAGAATGGGAGCATTATTATTGGATTAATTCAATGTTTAACTCATCATACACCTTTATTCATGAACTAAGGGATAATTTAAACTATAAAGCTCTATATAAATTATATATATGTCATACTTTCAAAGCATGTGCATTCCTTGACAAATATGTACATAAAAATCAACTGAAGACTTACAAACAAAATGCATACCTCTAGTTTTGACCACATTTAATTCCATTTGAATCTGTCTCAGATTAGTTTCAGGCATTGCATTTTATAATACTTTATTAGGAAATTTGATGCATTTTGTAAGTCTTTTACATTTTTTTTAAAGAAAAAAACAGGGGGTAGGGTATTTATTTGAATAGAAATGTCATATTAATACAAATGTTACCATAACAAAATGACAACAATTTTGGAAGTGGCAACAAAGGAAAGATTATATAAAATGCCAGTTAAAGAATTATTAATACAACGTTATAACTTCTCAAAATGAAGAATAAAAACACACTGGATCTTCACTCCATTGTCATCTTGGGGGCTTCAGCCATGGGGCCACCATCACAGTGGGCCTATGTTGTAGATCTCCAAATAGCGATAAGGAAACCTTTAGCCACAGAGCCATTTTAGATACAATTCAATTCAAAAAATTCCATATTGAATGGCCAAACTATTTTTGTAAGACTGAAGATCTATTCTATTCATTTTTCTTTATACACCCTGACCCAAAACTTTTTTTTAAATTTCAAAATATTAAGGGCATATATATGTTTCAGTTATATGGATACACTGTGTAATGCTGAAGTCAGCGCTTTCAGTGTGCCCACCACTAGGGTGCTGTTCTATGTACCTGATTGGTAAGTTTTTAACCATCAACCCCACCCAACGTCCCTACCCCCACTTAGTTTCCAACGTCTTGTCCTTTATGTTGTTTTGTGCCTGTGTGTAACCATCAGTGAGCTCTCACTTATAAGTGAGACCATCTGGTATTTGCTTTTCTATTCCGGAGATACTTTACTTAGGATAACGGTCTCCAGTTCCATCCAAGTTGCTACAAAAGACATTATATTTCATTCCTTTTTCATGGCTGAGTAATATATCATGGAATATTATGCCATATTTTCCTCATCTCCTCATGAATTGGTAGGTACTTAAAAGATGTGATTTCACATATTTGCAATTGTGAACTGTGCTGCAATAAGCATTTAAGTGCAGATGTCTTTTGACAAAATGATTTCTTTTCTTTTGGGTAGATACCCAGTAGCGGTCTAGTTTTAGCTCTTTGAGGAATCTCCATCCTGTTTTCCGTAGAAGTTGTACTCATCTGCAGTGTCTATGCACTATAACATATGGGTTCTGTTTCATGCCACTGTCCGTTGTTTTTTTGATTTTTTTAATAATTGTCATTCTCAGAGGGAGGGGTAAGATGGTATCTCATTGTGAGTTTCATTTGCATTACCAAAATGACTGGTGATGTTGAGCATTTTTTCATATGTTTCTTAGTCATTTGTCTGTCTTCTTTTGAAAGAATTCTGTTCATGTCTTTTTCCCACTTTTTGATGGGGTTGTGGGGTTTTTTTTTTGTTGTTGTTGTTTTGATTTTTTTTTTTTTTTTGCTGTTTTGTTTGAGATTTTGAAAATTCTGGATATTAGCCTTCTATAAAATGTATAGTTTGTGAATATTTACTCCTGTTCTGTTGGTTGCCTGTTTACTCTTTTGATTATTTTCTTTGCTGTGCAGAAACTTTTTTAAATTTAATAATGTCCCATGTATTTATTTTGTTGCTGCTATACTTGCCTTTGGGGTCTTCATCATGAATTCTTCGCTTAGGCCTATGTCTAGAAGATTTTTTCTATGTTTTCTTTTAGACTTTTTATGGTTTCATGCCTTACATTTAAGTCTTTAATACATCTTGAAATAATTTTTGTATATGGTGAGAGATATGGGTTCTGTTTCATTCTTCTGCATGTGCCTATTCAATTTTCCCAGTACTATTTATTGGAAAGGGCGTCCTTTCTCTGTGTACTATGTTGTCTGCTTTGTCAAAGATCAGTTGGTCTTAGCTGTATGGTTTTATTTCTGACTTTTCTATTCCATTCCATTGGTTTATGTTTCTGTTTTTATACCAGTACCATACTGTTTTCTTCACTATAACATTATAGAATAATTTGAAGTCAGGTAATGTCATGCCTCAAGATTTGTTCTTTTTGGTTAAGATTTCTTTGGCTATTAGGGCTCTTTTTTGGCTCCAAATGAAGCCTAGGATTATTTTTTTCTATATTTGTGAAATAACACATTGGTATTTTGATGGATACCTGTTGTGCTCATCTATGTAAAGTGTATTTTTGACCATTTATTGTAGGTCAAATCTAATAGTGACAAATTCCCTTAGTGTTTGCTTGTCTGCAAAAGTCTTTAATTCTTCAAAATTTATGAAACTTAGTTTTTCAAGAATCAAAATTCTTAGCTAGCAGTTATTCTATTTAAGAAGACTAAAAATGGCCCCAATACTTTCTGACTTGTAAGGTCTCTGCTGAGAAGTTGGCTGTTAGCCTGATGGGTTTCCTCTGTAAACCAGTTGTTGCTTTTGTGTTGCAGTTTGTGGAATTTTTTCCTCCATTTTGACTTGGCCAGGTTGATGACTATGTGTCGTGGAGGTGTTCTGTTCGGCGTGAATCTTCCCACTGTTCAATGACCATGTTGTATCTGCATAGAGAGTGCACTGCATTCAGGTCCAGGTGTAATGGCAGAGGGCAGCTCATGGCTACTGGGTCCGTGGTGGAGTACTGGACTGCGGGCTTGGTGTCATCTGGTTCTGCCAGGTATTGGGCAGATCCACAGTAGTGTGGCCTTCTGGGTGGTGTGTGGGACTTGGGGCTTCTCCTAACTGTGGGCACATGGAGCTGCAGGGACTGGGCACCTCACTCTGGGTGTCTCCCATTGCTTGTCTTATGATTTTCAATGCTCTCTCCAAGAGGGTTCATCCACACAGGTGGGCATCTGCTTGCAACTTTTGATCCTCTCCTTGAGAGCAGTGCGTGCGTGCTGCTTCTATTCTGGCATCTGGGCTCCTCTCCTAGTCATTTACCTTTGATTTAAGAAAAATCAGGACCTCAAACCAGAACACCAAGGTTTCTCTTTCTACTCCCCACATACCTTCAAGTCTCTTCTAAAATAGAAAGTAAATAATACCTGTCACACCTAATTTCACTGCTGCTATGAACACATGGTATTGGAAGTGAAAAAAATATTCATGACCTGGGGAAATCCTGTATAAATATATGCATGACTAAGCAAGTTAAAAAAATAGGAATCATTTTCAATAATTTATACTGTCAAATATATGTAGAGGCAGACACTGCAATAAGTAGTATACAATTTTGCCTACAGCAGACACAAATTCTTTAACAACCAATTCAGAACTGACTATAACCCTTACCAGATGGTATTTTTTTTTAAAGCAATACAGGTGAATTACAAATCCTGTATATAAGGATAATAGTGTTCAGAAGCACTGCATATTACATTTTTGTATTCTTAATTCAAGTTTAAATTACATGTAAAAACATGTTTTTGCAAAGAATCTGATGTTATCATTACTTGAAGATTATGCAAGATTATGAAAGAAATAAGAACTTCATTAAGAAAACAGTATCAGGCAAAGATACAAAATGTGACCAAAAAAAAAAAAAATCATGCTGAGTAAAGAAATTCGAGACAAAATTCCCATATTATATAATTCCACTTATATGAAATGTCCAGAAAAGGCAAATCTATAGAAACAGGGAGCAGATTAGTGGGTCCCTGAAGTTGGGATTGGAAATTAGGCCTCTTAATAGGGAGAAGGAAATGTTCTAAAACTGATTTGTGGGAATGGCTGTACAACTTGGTAAAGTTACTAATAATCGTTTAATTGTACACTTAAAATGGATGAATGGCAAGGTATGTAAAGTATACTTCAATAAAGTTGCTTTTTAAATAAAAAAAGAAAACAGTCTCATATATTCAGTATTTGTCAATACCTTCCTTGTTGTGGTGTGCAACAATCAAGAAGCTAACAGCACAGCTTAAAAAGCTTCAGAAGTTATTTGGAGATAGTCTCAAATCATTATCTTGGTTTTATCTGAGAACATATTTTGACACTTCCTTTTTGCAGGACCTCTCTTTTTTTCTCACTTTTGAGATATGTATTTTACTTTGCTTCTCATTTACCCTACATGAGCTTACTAATCTTATATAAAGTCAAATATCTTTGTATTCATGTGGGAACTATTAGTAGCCTCTTCTTGGTAAATGACCATAGCTCACGGGAGAGCATTAGTGGCTCAATTTCATCTTTGAACACAATGCTGGTTAGGTCTGAGATATTCTGGCCTGGTATCATACTAATTTCACAAATATAGCCAATTTCATGGAGTAGAGGATGGTAAATGTATAAATAAGAGCATAAATAAGATGTATTTTATGGCCAATACTACTTTTCAAAGTATATTATTTTTCAAAATAGTAAATTTTAAATTTGATTTCTATTTAGTCAGAGCACAAATATTTATGAATATAAAATAAAATGCACTTTTATTCAAATCTCTAACACTCATTTCTTTCAATTGTATAGTTTTTCCCCAAACACAGCCAACATTAATAATAGAAAAATAACATATTAAGATTTTGAAGCACGGAAAACTTTATACAACTACATGTAAAATTATATGGAGAAAAATCTCACAGAAGCCCAGAAGAGCCACTTTTATAATCTCTATTCATTAAAACACTAAAAAATTAAGGCATTTAATTAAAACTCACAAATATTTCATAAATTTTAAAGCCACCATTCTACTTAGTTGAATCCTTTCTTTGCCTAATTTTCCCAACAGAGTAGCTTTACTTATTTGTGAATCCATTGCTATGTACATAATCTTTCCATACTTAGGGGATTTATCACAACATATCAAAACACTAAATATTTACGTACAGTTGTCACATTTTGTTTTTAATAATGAAGAGTTCTAAAAATACAAAATTTACTTTCATAGGGATTTTTTCTATTAGTTTACAGCTATTTATTAAGACCAAACTTTTGAATTTTTCGAAGTAATTAAATGAGAAAATACGCGTCTGTCTCGGGCCATTGTGCATTGCTATGAGGAAATACCTGAGGCTGGGTAATTTAAAAAGAAAAGAGGTTTATTTGGCTCACAGTTCTGCAGGCTGTACAAGAAGCCAGCAATTGCTTCTGTTGAGAGCTCCAGGAAGCTTCTGCTCATGATGGAAGATGAAGGGGAGCAGGCATCACCGGGCAAGAGTAAGAAAGCAAGAGAGAGGGAAGGAGGAGGCAGGTTCTTTTCAGCAATAAGTTCGCATGAGAACTAATAGAGTCAGAACTCATTCATCACCTTGAGGATGGCAGCAAGCCAGTCGTGAGGGATCTGCCCCCATGACCCGGACACCTCCCATTAGGCCCCACCTCCAACACTGAGGATCAAATTCCAACATGAAATTTGGAGGGGCCAAATATCCAAACTATATCGACATCCTTTCCATGAGGTTTCATGATCTCTAAATGTGGATAAATTGTCCTTTGATTTCACTGACAAATGAGTAATCAGGAAGAATTCAGTAAACACAGAGAAACGTATGTCTATATCTATATCTATATCTGTATCTATATCTTTATCTCTGCATCAACTTATTCATGTAACTAAATATCTTTCAATCTAGCCTTCTATCGTCTATCTATGTACCTATCTATCTAATTTTGTATTTCAGTTTGGACCCTATGCTTTGGTGGCTTGTGGTAAATTCTTAAAAATTGCATCATCTTCAAATAGTCAATCACATCATCTTCTTAATAGCATGCTAATGCGGATTACATGAATAATCAATAAATCACTAAGCTCAATGAATAGAGCCCAGTGAATACTCAATAAAATTAGCTATTTTAATATTATTATGCTTAGTGACATATTACTCCACCTTCAAGTTTAGATGTTTTATCTTATTTACTGATTTTAATATACTTTAAAAAATTATAATATTTTTATTATTTTGTTATTTCAGTATTGTAATCTCCAAGAATGAATTTGGCATTATATCCATTTTCATTATTGAAAAGTTTTGGGTATTTTTAATAGTAAAACAACACTGGGACACAGTTTTCTTGTTATTAATAAACCTGTTTCAATAATTATGTATGAAGTTCTATTTTAATAATATGATCTAACTAATATTTTGGAAATGAAAACCAATTTGTGAATAATGGAATATCAAAAATAAGTATAATTTTTCAAAAAATACCACATATCAAAGAATAATTAATACATTATCTTTTGGGGAATGTATTTCTGGATTTTAAGCACTTCTTTTCCTTTGAAATATTGTTTTCCAGAGAAATTAATTGAATCTAGCATTGTTTTGTTGGCATATATTGCTACATATAATGCTATTAACTTATAATTTCTCATCTTTACATCTCTGAAATTAATGCTAATTTTTAATGTTATTTGAATACAACCTCTTGACCACGAAATCAATTGGAATGTACAAAATCCTGTGTAAAATTTTCCGTCTTGATTTGTGACCTAGAAAATATAGTTAATATATTACACAGATTGAAATGTTCTCTGTGTTCAGCTGAGTAATGTGTAAGGGTCATATGCTTAAGGGTCAAATGTAATTAAGTCTACATGTATTATGTTAAAGACCTTTGATTATGAGCATATATATTTATTATAAAACAATATAGCAGAATGCCATTATAAATTTGATGTCAGATATAGTAATTTTCCCATAGTCCCTGAAACCATATTTACAATCACGTAGAAACAAAGAGCTTTGTGTTTACTCAAGAAATTGTAAAAGGAAAAAGATAAATTTTCAAGATAAACATTCTTACAGGCAGAAAAAGAATTAAAGAAGAGTATGTTTAGGGTGTATATACATCTAGGGAATTCAGTTTTTGTAGCCCGTATTATCTGTCCCTCTAAAGTTATTGTGGAAATAGTAAACAAAAATATGAGTAAAAACTATATTCTTGTTTTCTTTTGGTATTTATTTTATTAATTTTTCTTCCAAAAGCCTATATTCTTTATTTCTTCCTTCTCTTTTCTAATTCTGGGTCATCTTTCTTTCTTTATATTTTAAAATGTGATTTATTGTATCTTGAGAGAAAATTGTTTTTGTAGCAGTATACATCCAGTTTCTTAATGAAAAGCAATTTGAAAATATAATATGACTATGCTATAATATAATGTCCTTTATAGATATTTTAAAGGCTGTTTCAACTAATATTTTCATGATATTGGATTCATAGGATGTGGTTACTAAGATACTTCTCAAAATTACAGTTCAAAAAATTATAAACACTCTATAATATTTTGTCAATTCCTGAAAAAAAAAAAAGCCTCATGCATAGGGATCCGTATAAGGGCAACTTAAAGAACTTTAGATATTTGTCTAATTGACTGTATTAGTTTGCTGGTGCTGCCATAACAAAATACCACAAATAAATAGAAATTTATTTTGCCACAGTTCTGGAAGCTGGAAGTTTGAGATCAAAGTGTCAGCATGTTTGCTTTCTTCTGAGGCCTCCACCCTTGGCTTGTAGATGACTGCCCTCTGACTGTGTCACCACCTGGTCAACTCTCACTCTATGTGTTGTCTGTGTTCTGATTTCTTCTTCTTATAGAGACACCAGTCACATAAGTTAGGACTCACCCTAATGACCTAATTTTACCTTAATTACCTCTTTAATGGCCTTATCTCCAAATATAGACACTTTTTGGCATACTATTGGAAGTTAGGACTCCAACATGTAAATCTGTAGGAAGGGGGACTCAATTTAGCCCATAACATATGAGTCCATAGACATAAACAGGAATCGTATAAACTTTAGCTATTAGGTCTTTAAATGTATAAAACTATATTATCTTAACAACTGCAATCATCCCTTATAGATTGTTTTTTGTTTCCTAATTTTTCATTTGTCATTGACTTCTATCATTTTGTATGACATATATGATGTCCTCAATGAGTGATGTCTGAATATGCAGATGGCTGGTAGAACATCAGTGAATGAATGAGTGAGTCATCAGATGAACTAATAAATGAAAAATACAGAAATTATACTAACTCTTACAGTGTCAGTGCAATAAATGTACTGAGAAGTGTGTCTACTAATAAGCCCCGTAAGTGTTAGGAGTATTTTAACTTTTCTATGAATAAAAACCTGGTTCAAATTCACTTCTTTCAGGAATTTAGTTCAGTCCTGCTCTGATTATTCTATTCTCACAGCACTCACTCAACACTTGTGAATGGAGTTTGAGCCATATGTTTGTTCACATCTGTTGGTTTACTACTTAGGGAAAATACTCACATCCAGATGTATGTTTTGTCTGTGCAAATTAATTTGTATGATTATCCAGACCACAGGCTGTACTTTTCAATTCTCCCACATAGCACCTAAATAGGTTTTCTGTACACAGTGGTAACCCCATAAATTTCTTGCTAACTAATGTATCTCCCATTCATGAGCCCCTAGTTGATATTTTTTTGTCTTTTGCTGCCTGCAAGTTGAAGTGCACATTTCAATTAGATCTCCACTTACTATAAAGACAAATTTGTCACAGAAACCAGAGTAAGCAATTTGTCATGTTGTTTTCATGAAGCCATAAAATAGTATTTCAAACTCAGTTATATTTGGGGATTACTCTGCCATATCTTGAAATTCATAAAATGCAATATGTGAATGCATAACAGAAGAAGTGCATTTCAGAAATGAACATGTTTGCAGTACACAATTTGTAAATCAAATTTGTGAAGCACTTGAAGATGAAAGGCACTATACAATAAATATAGGTTGTGGAAAAATACATGCTTGTTGTATAAACATAATCTCCTCTGCCTAGAAGCTTTTAACCCCATAATAATCTTCAGATCAGATTTTAAAACCTCCTTTTGTTGATGTTATTTGAACAAATGTTTTGATAAAAAAAAAATGTTTCCTGATGTGACAGACACTGATTTCTTGATTTTTGCTTCTGGTTTCTCACGACGTAATCATGCTTTCACTAAAGTAAATTTCTAACAAGAAATTTCTAACAAGAAACTAAATAGAATTTCTTCTTATCAAATACTAGTTTTTACTTCCTGACTCGTAATTTAGACTTACATGCTTTGGTCTCATCCCATCTGATAGCTTTTTATTATCTCTGTTTTACACATGAAGATGTTAATTAGAATTATATATTTGAATAATTATACATTATATAATATCTATAAAATATACAATATTATGTCTAGAATTTACTAAGTATATTAAAAATGTTAATACAACCATTCCTCAGCAAAGGTTACTCCAGAAATTGGCCCTAAAATATATTTGTAAAGAAGAACCAAATGATATAATACGCAGCGTTTCCAATAGTACAAATAGAGCTAACTCACTAAAATGTTCAATTAGAATGTTTAGAAATCACTAGTAAAATAAATATGAACAAGATAGTGTTGGGTATAATTGTGATACTCTGGCAAATATACATATTTACTTATTTTTTTTCCAATGAAAATGATCAAATGTGCATCAGACACATAAAAGTAAAACTAAAAACACAACAAACACTGTACACAGCTGAATTGATAGTATTTTTATAATTACTGTAATACACCCTGAATAATATTCATCACAAGGGATTTAAGTATGAATTAAATAATGAAAAATTGTTTCCAAACACTTTTTATTGCCCAGTGGTTATTTGAATGTTTTTGGCTATTCCCCCAATATATTTTTGACCTTTTTCCCCCAAGCAGACTCCAACAAAAGACCACACTTTACACTTGGTTACTTATTATGTCTTTTAAGCTTTAGAAAAGAAAAACAATATAAACTCATGCTAACAGTGCTCTGTAAAGTAGGAATTGAGGGAAACTTCCTCAACTTGACAAAGTGCACCTACAAAATATCAATAGTTAACATTCATACTTAATTATGAGAGATGAAATGCTATTTCCTTATTTCTGGAATAATACAAAGATGTCCTCTATCAACATTCTCATACAACATCATAATGAAAGGCCAGATAGTATGGTAAGGGCTAAATGAGTAAATAAATAAATAGGTTGTATACATATGGAAAAGGAAGAAACCAATCTGTTATCATTTTAGAATAGCATAATTGTGTATTTATAAAATGACAAAGTATTTACAAAACAACAACAAATTTCTGCAGAAAAGGGAGGATTTAAAAAGATCATAGGTTACAAGGTCAATATAGAGCATTTGAATATATTCCTATATACCATTAATAAATAATTTGAATCTTATATTTAAAAATGCAATAGCAGCAAAATATGAAAGAAGTTAGTTATAAATCTAACAAAATTGGTGTGGGATCTATATGCAGAAACTAAGAAACACTTATAAAAAATAAAGGATCTAAATAAGTGGAGAAATAAGCCACGTTTATGAATTGGAACATTAAAAACTTGTAACATGTCAATTAACCAATTTGATGATATCACATTCAAAATGTTAAAAATCCTTATTTTTTTTTTGTATATATGGACAACCTGGTTGACACTTGAATGTTAAACTATTGCTATCATTGTATTGCTGATGTGAATCTTATTTGGTTATGCTATATGATCCTTTTTAGTTCTCACATAATATATAATTATTATTCTATATGCTTGTGTTGGAACATTTGGTAATTAATTTTAGACCTTATTTTCTAATACAACTTGGTAAATATGCAAATTTCTCTCAAAAGGACAGTTTTAGCAACATCTCAAAAATTTTTATATGTTGCAATTACATGTTAATTATTAGTTTGAAATTTGCCCTTGTGAGTTATGTAGAAGTGTGTTGTGCGATTTTCAATGTATTTACAAGTTTTTTTCTATATATATTTTTGTTATTGGTTTGTAATTTAATTCCGATATGGTCCAAAAACATATTCTATATGATTTTAAATTAAATAAGACTCGACGGTCCCATGTAAGAACTATGTTTGGGGATTTAACATGTAAAGTAGAAAAACTATATTCTTTACCTTTTGGTTGTGGAGTGCTAAATATATCAAATGGTTGTGTGGCCAGTAATGCTTCTCAGATCCTTTGTAAATATGTTGGTTGTTTTTAGTGGTCACAAGATGTTTCATTAGGAATGTTGAAATCTACTTTAAGAGTATAGAATTTTCTATTGCTTTGTTCTTTTTTTTTTTTCAGTTTTTGCTTCATGTGTTTTTGAAACCCTGTTGTTAGGTATTTACACACTAGGATTGTTACATTTTTCATATGAATTGGCTCTTTTGCCATTATGACATGCTCTCATTTTTGGTAATACCTTCAAAGTCTATTTTCTCTATTAATACAGTCACCTTGGCTTTCTTAGGCTTATGGTTTTCATGGTGTATCTTTTATTTTCTAGTTACTTTCAATTCATATGTGCCTTTATTTAATGTGCATATGTAGCATATCAACTATACAGTAAAACCTATAGTTGAGTCTTACTTGATTATGCTGGCTTTTTAATTTGAAAATTTAGACAATGTAACATGTAAAGTAATTGTGGATATTATTAGTTATCACAATATCACGTTAGTGTTTGTTTTATGGCCCTATCCTCTTTTTTTGATTTCCCTTTCCTGTCTTCTTTTGGGTTATTTGAATATTTTTTAAAATTTAATTTTAAATTATTAATTTTTTTTTTTTTTTACCTATGCTTCTTAGCACTGAATTTTTAGTGAATGCTGTAGGGATTACAATAGATATCTCTAAATTTTCACAGTGTTTTCAGAGTTAATATTGTACAACTTCACCCAAAATGTAGAAACCTTATAAGCTTTTATGCCCATTTGCTACATTCGCATAGCTTTATACTATAATTGTAAAATGTATTACTTCTAAATACTTTGTAAACCACAAATCAATATTATGATTTTTGCTTTAAATAGTCACATATTTTAAGCAAATTAGAGGAAAACAGAGTTTTACATTTACCTATTTATAATTTCCAATATTTATTTGTTTGTAGAAATTTGAATTTCCTTGGTATTATTTCTCTTCAGCTTAAAGAAACTTCTTTGACATTTTTGTAATGCAAGTATGGTGCTGATACATTGTCTTAGTATTTCTTATTTGAAAATGTACTTACGTTTCATTTTTCAGGTATTCTTTCTCCCTGGGTATCTGTTTATACAATTAGAGATTAACTTTTTCTTTATTTGCGCTTGAAATATGTTGTACTGCTACATTCTGACCTCCAGGTTCTAACACATTGTCTTTTCCAAGTAAGTAATGGATCATTTTTTTCTCTGGCTAGTGAATATTTTGCTTTATTTTTGATTTTTCCAATTTTGACTGTGATGTGTCTATGTGTTGCTTTCTCTATATTTATCATGTTTGGATTTAATTGTGCTACTTCCTTTACTTATTCATTTATATAGTTCATGTAACTTTTAGCATTCTTGTAGACACCTGAGTATTGGTTTATGTTTTTAATTTTTTAAAAATATATTTTTCCTGTTGATCTCTAAGTTTAATATATTTTTCTTTTGTCCTATAAATTATGCTACTAATCTTATCTACTAATATTTATATTTTATTTTAGATATTTTCTTCAGTTTTAATTATTTAAATTTTGTTCTTTTTATGTTTTTCTATTTGTCTGATGAGACTTTTTATTTTTTAAAGTTATTATCTTATATTTTCAACATCTCAGCTATTTCAGGATTGGTCATGATTAGTTGGTATTTTTCTTCCCCTTGTGAATGATTCACATTTTCCTGATTCTTATAGGTCAGATAATTTTGAATTGCTTTATGTATATTGTAAACATTACTTTCTGACTACTCTGGATTCTGTTATATTTCTCTGAAGAGTATTTATACTTTGTATAATACTTTCTTCTAGCAGATAATTAACTTTCTTTGATTCAAACTTTGAATTGTTGAACCTGAAGTGAGGGGTTGAGCACCAGTCTTCATTCAGACTGCTTCCTGTGTGCTCCAGGCATATGTGGTTCAAGGGTCATCCAGAGACTTGTTTAAAGTACATATACCAAATACAGGGCAATTTTCTGTCTATATGCTTCTTTATGAAGTTATCCCTCACACTACTGTGACTCTTATGCCCTGGGCTCCTTTCCCTAGACTTTCCAGTGAGGAAACCAATCTTTCCATCACAGTATTACTATCCCTCACTGAGACTGCAGGTTCTCTATAGATAAATCCATAAAAATAAGAAATTTTGAGGGATGCAGTGAGCATTGTGGAGGGGAGGGGCATACCACTAACCTATGCTAGGGAGAGGCAAGTTACAAAATGTGACAAAAAAAAAAACATTCTGAGTAAAGAAATTAGAGACAAAATTCCCATATTATATAATTCCACTCATATGAAATGTCTAGAAAAGACAAATCTATAGAAACAGGGAGCAGATTAGTGGGTCCCTATAGTTGGGGATGGGAATTAGGGGTCTCCATAGGGGGAAGGAAATGTTCTTAAACTGATTTGTGTGAATAGCTGTACAACTTGGTAAATTTAGTAATAATCATTTACCTGTACACTTAAAATGGATTAATTGCATGGTATGTAAATTATACTTCAATAAAGTTGATTTTTAAAAAAGAAATTCATAATATCTTGGGTAATTTTTCCAAGTTTCAAATTTCCTCTATTTTTTGGCTTTTGTTTAGCCTCAGGATTTCATGGAGAGTTTGTTTTCATTTTATTTGTCTATTTTTTTCTTTTTAAAATTTTTATTTCAGGACATTATGAGGGTACAAACATTTTGGTTACATTTTATGACTTTACCTCACCCAAGAGAGGATTAGAGGCATGCCCTCCCTCTCTACAATGCTCACTGCATCGCTTAGTTGTGACTTTACCATCTCCAACCCCCTAATCCCTGGAGAATATTACTACCATGTGAGCACCAGGGTGTTAATCAGTTAGTGCCAATTTGATGGCAAGTACATGTGGAGCCTATTCTTTTGTTCTTGTGATACCTCACTTCAGAGGATGGGCTCAAGCTCTACCCAGGAAAATATAAGAGGTGCTAGATCACCATTGTTTCTTATAATTGAGTAATAATCCATTGTATACATATACCAAATTTTAATAATCCACTCATGAATTGACGGGCACTTGGGTTGTTTCCACATCTTTGCAATAGTGAATTGTGCTGCCATAAATTTAAGTGCAGATGTCTTTATTATAGAATGTCTTTTGCTCTTTTGGGTAGATGCCTAATAGTGCTATTGCTGAATCGAATGGTATTTCTATTTTTGGCTCTAATCATTAGAGAAATGCAAATTAAAACCACAATGATATATCACCTAACCCCAGGGAGATTGGCCTCTATCAGAAAATCCCAAAACAACAAATGCTGGCGAGGATGTGGAGAGATAGGAACACTCTTACACTGCTGATGGGACTGCAAATTAGTGCAACCTCTGTGGAAAAGAATTTGGAGATACCTCAAAGAGTTTATTTTTTTTTTTATTTTTCAGAATTTATAGTTGTATTCTGTCTTTCTTGGGGGTAGGATTGTTTGGATATTACTCTTTCATACCCAAATTGCAACTCAAACTATAGTGTCTTAAATACAGATATCAAACGATTTTTATCACTTTTCATAATAACTTTTTTTGGCATATCCCAATGATCTTTTGAAACCATCAAATGTGTGATTATTGTCAAGGGAAAAAATATTTTAAATAAACCCCTCAAACAATCTACACTTTCAGCCTCAAGCACTGGTGCAGAAGAAAAATCTAGAAAGTAAGGTACAGGAGAGTCTGATAATTCGGGTTCATCTGACAACCAAATTGGAACAAAAAGGTAGAATCTAGGGGAGTATTTAGGAAACCTGCTTTGTCTGTGACAGTTCACGGAGGAGAGAATGGAGGCCACCATGTCTGAGTAAGAAACCATGTGTGATCACTAAGACCATTCATTAATAATGACTTCTTTTTCACTTCTACCTTTCAAATTGCATGTGAGCTTCTCCAGTAATGAATAGCAAGAAAACAGGATTTTGGAAAACAATTACCCATTATCTAAATGATAGTAGTGCCTAGTTGACAAAAATCAGGCAGTATAACCACGCACCTAATTTGTGGTTTTCTTTCAATGCAATCACGCTATGAATGAGACACTTCTGAAGGTTATGGTGTCTAGGAGTGAAATGACTAAGCAGAGCTTTAGGGCAGTTAATGTAGCAGCACATTTTCAGCATTATTTGGAAAGTGGAGAACATAGAATAAGAAGCAAT
>CAUYRT010014918.1:0-22528 GCA_963574885.1 Lepilemur ruficaudatus | reverse complement strand
AGGAAAGTGCCCATCTCATCACATTCAAAATCATGTGCTTCCAAAAGTTAAAAGTTATTGCGTTTCATGAACTGTCCAGGCATTTTATGTTGTCTTCTAGCTTGTTTTCCAAAATTAACTGTAACAAAATTATATCTGACCGAAGTATTGAACTCAGTAAACAGCTTGTAAAAATCTCAATTGATTGTCTCATAATCTTTCCTCTAGTTCTATTTACAGTAAAAGTGTATGATCCTTACATTCTGATTGGGCTGTACTGGATGCTCTAAGCAGTATCAAATCCCACACAAAGGTGGCTTCTCTTGGTATTTTTCTACTTCCTATTCATATAACCACATACTCATCTGGGACAAAAAAATAATGGCTTCTTTTAGTACAAAGAATGTGTTCCATCCTTCTTCTCTTATAGATCTTGATTCACTTTACAAAGAACATCCTGTTAGTCCTTCAGTGCAAATGAGCTAAAAAAATTTTTAAAAATAGAAAACATCCTGAGATCACATCCCATTGGCCCATGTACATTTTAGTAATTAATGTCTTATTTGTTCAGATTTTTCAAAATGCTATTGCTTTTGGCCAAAGGCAATGACAAAAAACAAAGTTAATAAACAAAATCTATAAAATTATGAATATAAAAGACTATTGAGTGTGTATAAAAAGAGGATAAATTTAAAGTTAATTGCAAGAAACATTTGGGCAAGCAAAAAGAGATGAAAGATGTATAGGAAAAAAGATGATGGAGACAAAAAAATTTTAGGAAAATAATAGAATAAATCAAAATTTTTGTAGGTGAAAGACTCAACTGTAAATTTTAAGAAAACAAAAACTGGTATATTTGGTTTTTCTAAAAAAAAAAAAAGTTGATATACTCCAAATGCTGAAACTTTCTTTAGCTTCAATTTTTCTTTTTTTATCTGTAAAATAGGAAGGGGCATCAATCCTTGCCCACCCTATTGTTAAAGACCTGTGAAAACTGTAAAATTAAAATGCACAGGAAGGTGGCAAAAATGATCCTTGTAACCGACTGGAGTTGGAGACATCAGTATGAACTCATGTTTAGCTTAATATAGATAGTTGCATATAAAAGTATTTATAGATACACATTAGTATACACAAAAACATCTCCCTGTCTGTCAGCTGAGAGGGCCTGGAAGCAATGACACTCCAGTAGCGAGAAGCACACCTACCTTCCAGATTTCTGTTTCTAATACTGTTCTCTAATAGGAGGAACCAGGGATCTTTGGATAAAGGGCTGATGGTAGGGCTGGGGTAGGAAATATACAAGATGAGCCGAGAGCATCTTACAGTGTCAGAAAGTAGGAATGTGCTACAAAAAAAAAAAAAAGAAACTTTTTTAAAATAAACCAGAACAAATTTCCCCAAAACTTCGAATCTTAAAGCAAGCAGTGTTGATTATCTTACAGGTTGTGTGGACAGGGAACCTGGGCTTAGCCAGGCAGCTGACTTGGGGTCTCACAGCATAAGCAAGATACCAGCCAGGACTGAACCATCTCAAGGCTCAAGGGGGAGAGCTCTAATACCAGTTCATTAATCGTATTGTAGTCCAGGGTCACTCACGGAAGATCCACCTCCAAGCTCACCCACCTTGGGCAGACCGAGGTCTTTGCTGGCTGCTGGCAGGAGCCCTCAGCTCCTGGCCACATGGCCCCTTGATAGGGCTCCTTGCCCCCCTAACGTGAGGGCTCAGAGAAAGAGAAAGAGAGAAAACATCCCAGTCTTTTTATAACCTTGTCTCAGAAGTAACATTTCACCACTCTGCTGCATTCTATCACTAGTAGCCAGTCTAGACCCAGCCCACACACAGAGGCGGGAGGCAGGGATCACTGAGCTGCCCCCTGCAATATCCTTGTATCGAGCAGACAGCACTAGCTGCTGCATCCACAAATCTCAGTCCCTTAAAACAACTGAAGTCCATGTCTTATTCACCTAAGTTAAAAATGGGTGTTGCTGGTAAGCAGGTTTCTCTCCTCCTAGTCATAATTTGGGGACCGTGGGAGCCACAGAGTGCACTCAACCAGCAGCCTCAATTTGCTGCACCTCTGGATTTCCCACAGCTTCCGCATAAGGCCACCCTCCTCTGGGCTGCTCCCGGCCAATGACTGAGTAGAGCAGAGGTTCTAGAACCAAACTCTATTGCCT
Organism: Lepilemur ruficaudatus; assembly: GCA_963574885.1. NCBI lineage: Eukaryota > Metazoa > Chordata > Mammalia > Primates > Lepilemuridae > Lepilemur > Lepilemur ruficaudatus. Next base: position 20,368 of record CAUYRT010014918.1, on the reverse strand, counting down.
GGCACATGATCTGCTAAGGGGCAATCTTTGCCCTGGGGCTTCCCTCATGGAGATTTCTCAGGGCTGCACTGCAGTTTGAGGCTCTTCCTACCAAACCCTCCTTCCCTCCCTCTTTCCTTCTGCAGGTTTCCAACCAGAATCACTGTCTGAAGGTTCTCCTTGCATACCCTGCCTCACTCCCCCATTATCCTGCACAAGAGCTTCCCTCGATGAGTCTCCTGCACTTCTAACGCTATCTTGTTATCCACTTCCTGGAGGACTTGAACTGACACAGGTGATACCTGGATCAGCCTGAGAAAGAACAGTTATATGGGGTTTGAGGACTGGCCCGTTCCCCTAGGACATTTTCCCAAGTTACCACCAATGAAATCTTCAGAAATGGGGCTGCCACCTTATGTCAAGGATTGTCTATGCCCCACGCCCCTCTTGGGTTTGGGTCCTTCTTGCCAGCTGGGGGGCCACACTGCAGGATGAGACCCTTCTTGCCCATTCCTCCTTCTGGAACCCTCTCCCACCATCCGAGGCTCTCCCTGCCTATTCATGCTCCTCTCTTTCCCTGTAGTCCCCCCAAATCCCCTGAACTTCTAATCCCTGCTTGGCGTCTACTTCCTGAAGGACCTAAATGGACACAGGGCCTTGGCTTCTTTCATCCTACGGGTCTGCCATGTGCTAATTTTTGTCTTCTAAGGTCAGCGTGCTCACCTGCGTCACACCAAGGAAGGAGAGTGAACATGAAGGTTTCTGAGCACAAGACCTTCCCAGGCCAGGCCTGCGATACACGTTCCCTCCTCTCACCCCAGCAGCACAGCAGCTTCTGGACACGTACAGACAGTCCTTATTTTACTGTGCTTCACTTTGTTGCGTTTTTACAAATCGAAGGTCTGTGGCAATTCTGCATCAAGCAAGTCTATCAGCACCGTTTTTCCAACATAATGCGCTCACTTTGTGTCTCTGTGTCAACATTTTTAGCAGTAAAACTTTTTTTAATTAAAGCATGTACATTGCTTTTTAGACATAATGTTATTGCACACTTACCAGACTACAATATAGTGTAAACATAACTTTTATATTCACCGGGAAACCAAAAAATTGTGTGACATGCTTCATTGTGATGGTCTGTAACTGAACCTACAATATCTCCGGGGTATGCCTGCATTTACCTTTTTATTTTTGGTAATTTAACACGCCCTAGAGTGGAACACAACTTCAGCCATTTGAGCCAATTTAGCTTCTGCTAAGGGATTGGATTTTACAAAAGAGTCCAGAATAGCTATTGCATATCCAGTCTTATATTATCCTCTTTTTATTTTTAAAGTAAGATCCATTAATAAATAATATTAGGTCATAATTCAGCACTGGAGTGTCCAGAAGATCTCTTTTGGGCACAGACACTTCTCAAACTACAGAAATGCAAACATTTGACTTTGCTTTGTTGGCTAAAGTTAATAGAGTTGCTGTATGCCAGACAATACAAAAAGGAGAAAGTAGCAATATTTTATAGTTAGTTGCCTAACAGAAAGTTAATGTTTTCAGTGAGTGAGAGGGATGGCACCATCAAATTTGAAGGTTATTTTAGTCCAAGACCTGAAGATGTTTTGATTAATTTAGCCAAGGTCGCAACTGTTCTGAGGCACACTAGCCCCGGCCACTAGGCCAAGGATTTGCCATAATAGGAAATGATAATTTTATGCCTGCTATATGTTGAGCTTCCCCCCTACAGTATAGTCTAACATTTCGTGTATATACAATAAGAAAGATTTATGATAATATGAGAAAAATCAATCTAGACTCTTGGGACTCTATTCAATCTTCTGCCTGTATTGTGGAGACTTTTGCCCGTAGGAATTATGAGGCCACAGGTAATTCTTCAGTTATTTCTCAAACCCTACATAATGTGTATAATATTCTATTGTCTAGATCAGCCGTGATCTAATCATGTGTAGGAAAATTTTAAGAAACTTCTAAAAAGAAGCTTCCTCCAGGACACTCTATCTGTCATTGTTAGGTGGCAAAGTAGACCCAGTATTAAATTGTAGGGGCCGTGTCACCGTGAGGATAGAAGTATTCTATCGACTCTGATCCCAAAACCACAGCTGGGACACAGGATTGGGACTCACGCTTGCTAGAAATTCCTACTACTTCAATGGTTTTAAGTAAATCAAGGCAAATAAAGTTTGTTTCCTGTCTTTCTACAACTTACTGCCAATCTTCCAGTTTGCCTTTTAAAACGTAGCTCATATTCTGGCACTAGGAGGGAGACCTTTCACTTTAACATAAAGCTACTCTCAATTTCCTTCTTTGGGGGACCTAATGCCCATCAACTTGCATGCCCCCTTGCTTTTCAGACCACCTTAACATTCTACTCTGGGGGATCTGATGTTCTAAGGCAGAGAGTGGGCTTCTTGGTAGAAATAACTAGTGGTAGCTATATAAACTAGAAAGCTATATTTGTATCTAGACATCTCCCCTTGAAAGTGTAGAGGAAGGAGAGAAAATTGGGGGGTGCTAATGTTTCTCTTGGGTGACCCCACTGGACAGGTTTTGGAGGTTTGAGCTTTTGTTTCCTCGCTAATAAGACCATAGGTTCTTCTCATGGCCCTGCTGTTTGCAAACATCTACAGTATCTTTATGCATAGGCTTTTGGTCCATTTTTGTCCTTTTTTATTTGCAGGGTCAATTGTTATATCTGGAGATCTAGAAGTCTGTTTTCATTTCTCGCTTATTTACTTTCCAAGAAAGTCTGTCATATGTAGGAGATCTGTTAAATTGGCACTTTTCCATTCTAATCTATTTACTACTAACTAAATCCTCTATTTCAGGTCTAAACCTGTTTACAAAGAGAGGACGAGGCTCCGTTTACTTGGGCTGCTAGATCGAGCCTGAACACTGCCTAAAAGTTTCCAGGAGTCTACTTTTTAAATCACCTCTTAATTCTTTACTTTGTTTGCAATTTTGAATCTTTCTCCAATCTCCTGTATGGAAATGGTTTCTGCAATGGCCTAATGAAATATACTATTTTTCTTCCCCTTTCAAGGCCATTAATAAATTATGCAGAGCTAGGATATTTAAATTGTCTGTCTTTCCCACTCTGTGCTTTTAACCATGTTCCCCATCTGAGGGGGCTAACAATCAAATGAACTAGTTGGTAGAGATTTGGTAGTCCAGAACAATTAGTATCTAGTAAAATGTCAAACTCTACAGATTTCTGTCTGTCTCACTAAGGTTCAAATATCTTTAATTATAGCCCTTAGCTCTAGAGTAAATTCATAGTAAATTCAGTAAATTCAGCTCCTACACTTCAGTCTTTTGGTCTAGCAATTTTATAATACGATGGATCTTTTTCTTGAGAAAACTCTGAAGACAGGATAACTGATTCTGGGGGCCAGAGGAAGGAATGGAAGGAAGAGAAGGAAGGCAAAGTGCGCGGTGAAGATACCACAGAGAGAAGGAGACGTGAGGAGAGCGGGTTCAGAAGGTGTGAACGGAAGTGAACTCGATCTTTTCTGAGAGAGGATATAAAAACTTTGAAGTCAGCATTGTGTTTTGCTGGCTCTTGGGCTTATCGGCTTTAAAGAAGTTGACCATTGCATTTTTAAATGTTATTATTATTTCCTGATTTTTCTAGAGTCCTTCTTAAATGTATTAATTTTGACAGATCTAAAGTTTCTCCCAATGGACATTGTTATTCTAAATCAAAAATATGTTTGCCATTTACCAAGTTAAGGTTACAGCGCAACTTTGTGTATAATAGAAAACAGCTCTTCTTCAGGGAAGTGAACTTTGACACAGCCTAACAAGAGGCCTACGGAAGGATCATGCAGTCAACTACCAGACAGTTATTGACTCCAGATGATGAACTAAACAAAACAGCCAACTGACTTCACAGAGTGTCTTTACGAAGATTTTGAAGGGGCTCCACCACAAACTTTGACCAATCTCCTTTACGTGAATAGGCCACCAATCTATTAATAACAGACCCCCAACCATTAATCTTCCAGGTCTGTTTGGGTCTGATGGGACACGTATTTGTCCTGCGCCTACGCCATTCCCTGTGGAGCGCTTCTTTATGTATTCAACAGACACGAGACAATCCAGGAGATTACAGAAACACATTTGACATCTCTGTACAAATAGTCAAACAATTGTATAAGCAAAGCAATCAGCAGAAGAATAAGCAGGTTAATGGCAAAAATATTTAGCAACAGTGCAACTGCAAGCCAAAGCTGCTAATGATTTTATATATATACTATAGTCTGACTTTTTTAAACAAAGCATGTGCCTAGAAACCAAGAGGTCTAATTACCCTATATGTTGTTATAGGTCTAATGACTTTAAATAAATCCTAAGATACAAATCATAGAATATCAAAATAAATTCAACAACAAAGTTCACTGAAATAAGTCAGAGATTGATAGGTTACGAAGGATAACAAAATAAATTCAGTAATAAGAACTCACTGAAACAAGTTAAAGCTCACATCTCTGTTGAGATAGACTTACCCAGCAGCAAATGCAAAGGGCAAGTAACATCTGGGCACAAGCATCCTAATGGCTGTGTCTATTAGCCCAAGGAACCCATAGAATGCTGCCAAGCAAGGGTCTTCGAGTTGATTTTGGTGGAATATTTGAAAGGATGTCAAAGGATGAGACCAACGCTCAGTACCTGAAACTAAAATACTGAATTTATGACCTACTTAAGTAACAGAAAGCTATGTGAGCTATAGGGGATTTCACTGAACGAAGAGACCAATGAGCCTTCGCTGAGCAGAGCTAATGGCTGACTTTCTACAGAGCTGGGGGAAGGGGCGGGAGTGAGAGGACAGCCTTAGAAACGCACTCTGTGCTGGCTGCAGACACTGGGGCGGACTGGCATCAGCAGTGTGCTCACTGGAGTCAGCCCGCTGCCAATGGACTGCCTTTCAAAGCACAAGATTGTCATTGATCGGTCGGCTTTCAGAGATATGCTCACTGAAGCAAGTTGTCACTCACTGATGTAAAGCCAGTTCTGGTGTTTGCTGCTTACCGTGGCTCCAAAATGGTGAGTGTTTTCTTGAGAGTGTGGAGACTTTTCCTTCTCAATCTCTGACACAGCCTCTTGATTGAGACTCACAGAGAATTAAAGGGAAATAACATCACCAACTCCAGATAGATCCACCCATCTCGTCCCCTGGCCTCTGTGACTGCCACTGTTTCTGAAGAAAGCGCAGTAGACCCGGCTGGGCTTGCCTCACTGCTGCCTGTGATCTCGGGTGGTTGTGGATTGACTAATAACTTCTCTGCTTTTTACAGCCCCAGGCACAAATGACGATAAAATGGGTAGCTTTTGTTTCTAGATTCATTCTTTTGTTTTCTTTTTTCAAAGAAAATTTTTTAACCTTTCCAGTCCTCTTGCACTTCCGCTGCTCTCCCTGTCTTCTTCTGAGTGGTGGGTAGTGCCTCTGCATTTGGGGGCAAATCAATGAACACACAAGTTAACAAATTCTCCTGATACCAACATGCCCAGCTTTTTGAAACAGGGATTTGCTGGAGAGGAGACAGGACGTATCCAGGCAACATATCTAAATGTGCACAGCTGCACGTTTTCAACGGCTGGGGAGTTATAGAGACATCGCGTACTAAAAGAGTTCAGAGGTGACAGCAACACTGTGCCCCAGGTGATCAGGTGAGGCTTCACAGAGGAGATGAGACCGGATCTGATTCTAAAGTCTCATTACTATTTTAGCAGGCAGAGAGGAGGAAGCATCAAACATGGATGACAGAACATTCCGAGGAGTCAAAATGGGGATTTATCTGATATATTTAAAGATAATGAGGAAGAGTTCTGCTACTGGGTACTAAGGAGAGAGTTGCAAGAGGCCATTACCCTTTTTTTTAACAATCAAACAATATGAATAAGTTATAAATGCATATGAACTAAACTTTAATTCTAGAAAATAGCCAGCATTCATAGGAGAGAAGAGACCTACAGCTGCTGTCCTTCCTGGCTGGATAAATCCTCCAAGGCCGGAGTAAAGAGGAGCCAGTCAAAGCTTGAAGGAACTTCTAAAGGTCACGTGCGAACTGGAATGACAGATTGAAATCCCGGAAGCCCCAACCCCAGAGCAGGTCTTGTGGCCACTGGCCCAGTCTCTGCGCAGGTCTTCCCTGCCTGCCGTGGGCACTATACTGAACGCTGGAGGCAGAGCAGAGCTGAGAGAGATTCCCCTGGTGGCACACAGGACCTCCTCCCAGTGCCAGGCAGCCGATCTCTGCAAGGCAGGGGGACAAGCAGAGTGGCTGAGAAACAGCAGTCCAAGGCACTACAGGCTCTCAGCTGCCAAGAAAACCTACAGCATCCCAGACAGCAGAGAGAATTCCCCCTAGATTAAAAAAAAAAAAAATGTTTAGGGCAGGATTGGGGAAGAAAGTGAGCTATCTGGGAACCCAAAAAGTTGGGAGTGGACTGCAAAACAGATAGATCTCCTACCGTTAGGAAAAGCGGCAGCCAACCTGTATTAAATAGAGAGCTCTGGATCCCAGCAGTTGTCAGATTCCAAGCCCCACAGAAGAGAATGCCCTGATCCTGCTATCAAAACATTTGCAGCAAGTGGTGACCAGAATGAGAGCTGTAACAAAGTCCAGTCCTAGCTCAGCTACAGATAGGATTGACTCAACCACCCACTTTAGCAGCCTGAAACAAAAAAGGGACAGATCCATTTCTGGAAGTGAGCTTTTTCACTTTGGTCTCTACTGTTCTTTTATACAAAATGTCTAGCATGCATCAAATATTATAAGGCACACAATGAAATAAAAAAAAATGTGATCCGTGGACAAGAAAGGAAATAGTCAATAGAGGCAGACACAAAAATAGCCCAGCGTTTGAAATTATCAGTCATGATCTTTAAAATAACTATGATATAAATGCTCAAAAATCTAGTGGAAAAGATAGACAACTTGTTAAAGAGACGGGGAATCTCAGCAGACTTATGGAAACTAACAACCTCAAGGAGACCAGTCAATTAAAACAGAGACAGTACATTCTCAAGGTTTTCATCTTTTGTTACATAGTGTTTTTCTCCTTTAACTTAGGTCAGCTTCTTTATTTTATATACTTAAAGCATAATTTTAAAAAGCAAACTTTTCTAACAAGCCAAGGAAAATTACGTGTGCTAGATCTAAATTATCTTGGGATATAAATCAGAAACTTTTATAAATTTCCAAGTAAAAACAACATTTGGGCCATAACGCATCTATATCTCAGCTACTGTAATGAAACAAAGATATATCCAACACATAATCTCAGTAGATCTTTCTCATTTATTATAACTTGCTTCCATTTATAAGGAATCGATGGCTCATTTCTGATCACTAAAGTATATCATAAATGTATTGATTCTTTAAATGATGCATTGCAGTCACATACTGTCAACCTAGTTTGTTAAACCAACTCTTAAAACAGATGGGTTTATTATTATATGCAAATTCATCCTCTATATCATTAATGACTAATATGTAAAAAATGCTTTCCACTTTATTTTACTTTTTAGATAAATTAGGGGGCAAGATGATCGACCATTGTCCTGGCTTTTACAGAATAAAATCATGACTTTGCAATAATTAAATTCATTGAGCATACCAAAGATTAACTAATTGCCACCATTAAGTGAATGCTATGTTTTACTTCATTAACCTCAAACTTACTGGTGGTAATATTCCAGGCCTGTGATTCTTATGTCTTCCTTGCCTAAAGGCCTTGGAAAGTTTTATAGCAGATCAACCCTATGCTGATCAGTCAGATTTTCCTTCCAGAATTCACAAAGATGGGCTACATTTTCGCCTGTACTATTTGGCTCTTTTCTTAACAGCATATATGTGTAACCTACGTGATTTTTTTTTCATTAAAATAAGACTAAGCCCCAAACAAAGATTGTTGCAATAGGCAATTTTGGTAAATGGATTTTTACCAATCTTAGTGTTTTATCGTAGGAGTGGCAACACTGTTACAATGAACATGTTGATTGTATTTCCTTTTGTTGAGGATACAATCTCTCTTCAGACGATGGGCCCTGCTAATTCCCAGAGTGTTAAACATGATCTGGCTTTTCTGTCCAAGGACCCTACCCAGTTAATTAAGGAAAAATGCCCACACCCTCAGACGCTGGGTATCCTGCTGCTTGTGTTTCGGCGCTGAGCAGGGAGCAGCTTTTCCCTGGAGGAATAACCTGTCCCAGGGAGCGCTCTGTTCCCCAGACTGCCTCGGAGGCAGAGGCAGGAAGCCTGCTCCCCAGTGCTGACTGCTGGGCAGGCCCTTTGATCTGACCCTACTGCCTCCAGGGGGTCTCATTAGTGGTTCCAAATGCCAGATGTCACCTTCCCCCCAGCCCCAAAGGCCATGATGCAAAAACTAAGACCCAATGGATTCAGCTCTAAGTTTTTAATAGTGAAAAGTCATTTTCATGAAAATGGAACACTGTGATGACAAAGTTATTTTCTCCTAAGTGGACTTCAACCCATCATTCCTAGTTCTCTCAGACACACAATTCTGCACGCACCGAAGAAATACCAGGGAGTTGTTTTTTTTTTAACTCCCCGCTTGAAACCCATTGCTCACAATTTTTGCAAATTCTCTCAGCAATTCTTAAAAACCAGATTGTCCGCACTGCAAGAGAAGGCGGGTCAAGGGAAACAAGCATCCTTCGAGGCATTTAGGTAGATATTATTTGCAGCCAGCGGCGACGGGTCTGCACGCACAGCACACGATTGGCGCCCCCGTTCCCGCCCGCACACCTGCCTCCTCCTGCGGCACCAGGAATCCTCAGGCACTTGCAAATGCTGGCCTCACAAGACGTACCACAAGCAAGCTTCCTCCACTCTCAGTCGGTAAAAATTAAATCCCTCTGATAAAAAAGGGAATAGTCAATGACTGCGAAAGCACCAAATGGCAAAAAGACAGTGAGCTTCTCCTGTGTATTATTTATAGTTTAGAGAGGATGCAGGAAAGAGAAGAGAAGGTTAGCTGTCTAGGGACAGCTGAAATTGTGCAAAAAATGCAGAGAAATATGGACCCGATTGCTCTGCGTCAGCATCCAGGGCCGATCTTACGATGTCAGAGGCACCACTTGGGAAACAGGGGACCCAGTTTCTCACCTGCTCTGTCCCACTTCCCTGGGAAGTGCTGGGATCATGCAGGAGAAAGGAACCCATGTTCATATGTAAAATCATGACCCCCCCCAAGTTCTCTGAACTCCTCACCCTGCTGTTATGGTTTTCCTAGCTCTTACCATCACCCAACACAATCTGCATTCCTTTATCCCCTGCCTGCGGTTCCCAGCACACGGCAAGCACCAAGCACCAAGCACCGCGAGAGCAGAAGCTTTGTTGTTTTCATGGCAAAACCCCAAATCCTAGGACAGCATCTGCCACATAGTAGGTCATCAGTAAATACGTGTTGGGTGAACGGATTCATCCTTTTACCGGTTGAGCACGCAACAGGCACAAGGGGATTTTGCTGTGAGTGATGTGCGTACAACCCGACAACTGAAACACAGAATGTGGTCCATGCAACGAAACACTCTGGGGCCATGGAAGAGAATGACACGCTAACACACGCTACAACACAGAGGGGCCTTGAAGACATAGGTTAAGTGAGAGAATCACACGCAGAAGGCCATGCACTGTATGATTCCACTTAAATGAGTTGTTTAGAACAAGCAAGTCTGTAAAGACAGAAGGTAGATTGGTGGTTGCCAGGGGCTGGGCAATTTGGGGGATGGTGGCATGAGATAGCTAAAGGATAAAAGGCTTCTTTTGGGGCTGATGAATATGTTCTAAAATTGATTGTGTTAATGATTTTATACTTCTGTGAATAGACTAAAAACCATTGATTATATATTTTTAAGTGGGTGAATTGTGAGGTATGTAAATTTATCTCAATAAAGCTGTTTTAGAAATAAGAAGTTCGACCTCATCATCACACCAAAATCCATAATCTTGCCTGTCATTGTTCATTGTTTCCCATCAAATTGCCTTTTCCAGGAAAAACGCACTAATAGAAATGCTAATAACAACATAGCTCTTCAAATATTCTCTTTTTTCTAAAAAATCCTCATAAAGCCTCAGACAGCTCCACGTGGGGCTGTCGCCTCAGGCAAGTCGCTCTTTCCAACACCCTCCTCCTCACCGGCTGGGAGCAGGACTAACCTAACCTGCAAAGATGAGGGAGATGTGTTAGTACCTGACTACAGTGAAGGAAATGCAGAATATAAGGGTAAAACTTATTCCTCTGGAAATCTAGACTCCCTTGGTCTAAGGAAGAGTTCTCATGTCAGCAGCAGAAAGTTTAATTTGATTTCTAACCCACTGGGAGACCAAGTGATAAAATGTTGTCCACTGTCACATTGCCAGCTAAGTTTTCAAAAGCAGAAAAATAAAACCACCACATCTATTATTTTAGAAGTATGCGCAGTGATTCTTAACTTTAAACCTCTGCTAGATTTTCTAATTCTCTGTGCTCTTCTGTTCCTCCACGACATTTGTAAATATCTAGCCAAGTTCCTAACAGTCCACAATAGGGGCTCTGCGCCATCCCCTTTTTCTCATTTCCCTGTCCCCTATCTACAGACTTGGGCAACCCTCATCTCTCAGAGGACAAGGTCCAAGAGTCCCAAGCACTCTGCACTCCCAGACAGTGTCTTTGGGGTGAAAAGCAAAGAGCAGAATGTTTACCTCTCATTAAGCTAAAGCTTCCGACTGTCCTCTTGGAACTACCAAGAAAGAAAGTGGTTGCACAATGGGGATACAGCTTTTTGTAACAAGATCATTCAGCTTCACTGTCCAGCAGAAAGTCAGACTCATTAGTACTAATTGAAAAAAAAAAAAACATTTTATTTTGTTTTCCTCCCTTTTTGAAGAAAAAAATAGCTTATTTCCTCTTTCTCCATAGACATGGGAAGTAATCAACAATGAAGAAGTTAGGGAAAGCATCAGCTCCAAGAGGTTCCTGTTGCTTACTGGGTAGTGAGTGCTCAGCAGGACAGATTGAGCCGCACCTGAGGCTGTGGGATTACAGACTTCCAGTGTGAACATCCCTGGGGGCCAACTGTGGGCTCAGCTCCGTGCTGGGCACTGGAGATACCACATGCTTGGTCTCTGTCCTGCTCCATTATGTTCATGAAAATGCTAAACTGTGGTTTACGATGTGTTTATGGTGCAGCATTAGAGCAGTTTCCCAACCTCAGCACTACTGACACCTTGGGCCAGACAATTCTCTGTTGCAGAGAGCTGTCCTGCGCATTGCAGGAGGTTTGGCAGCATCCCTGGCTTCTACTCTGGTACGAGTCCTCGAGAGTCAGGAATGCAGGGATTCCTCCTGTGGGTGGGAGATTGGGTTGGGAAACTGTTAAGCTTTCTATCCTCAGCAACAATATTTGGTATATTTCCAAGTAACTAGAGAAGAGGACATGAAATGATACCAGCACATAGAAATGATAAACACTCAGGGTGATAAGGGACACCCCAAATAATCCCGGCCTGATCATGACACATTCTATGCATGTAACAAACACGTGTACCCCATACGCATGTAAAATATTATGTGTCAATAAAATAAAATAAACGCTTTCTTCCAATTCCAAGTCTGTGTCACCTGTCACTTCCCACCCCACACAAACCAAGCCTTCATGCCACTTCAGGCTGGGAGGAGCCCGGCTCCAGACGCAGAGACGTCTCTGCCTGTGTGGAGAAAGAGGTGCTTTCGGAGGTGGGCCCAGAGGGAGCGGGGTGGACAGGAGAGAATTTCGGAGAAGCTCGAGTCCAGGAGCAACCCCACTCCCTGGGTGGCCGGTGCCCAGGGCCCCGCAGCCCGGCTCTCACAGGAAGGAGTGTCAGGAGGTCATGTTCCATTTTACTCTGGGCGCCTTGAATCTTTTCCCCACAACTGAACCGAAACGAGCTGAAGGATGCGAGTCTGTGCATGAATCTCCAGCTCACAAAGGAAACACGCAAGGAGCGAGGTGAGCGCCTGCTCTTCCCAGAACGCCCCCCAGGGCCGCAGGGGAGCCACCCAGGCAGATGCTGGGCGCACAGAGTCACGCGTTGCGTCGCATGAGAAGGGCGGTGTAATCCATTTCGAGGAACGTGCAGGAGACTGACATCTCTGATCTCCAGAGTGGCAAAATGAGGCGGGGAATGATCAGGGCATAATTCAGCCAGCTCAGTGAATGAATAATCATTGCAAATGAAGCCGCAGCGCCAGGTAATTAAATTAATTTGTCTCATAGACACGACTCGCCAACTCTCCGCTGACAAAGTTGCCTTTCTAGACTTGACTTTACTCCTGGATCGCAGTTAGATGTTGAAGGTACTTTTAGCTTCCCATTCTCGGCGGGGTCGTTGGGAAAGGGCGGAGAGTGTCGGGGAATCGCTGCCTTCCGCAGCCCGGGTCCAGGGTGGGACATGGAGGCTGTGGCAGCCCCGTATTTTCACTCCAGCCCATTGACGCTCTGAATCTTCTTCTCTGCATTTCTGAGCTAAAATTGTAACTGGGTTAAAGTTGGCGAGGGGGACTGAGGACAGCGGAGCCAGGAATGAAGGCTACTTTCACAAATTGGAGCTTTAATGTTAATATATGTTCATAAAACCGCAAAGACCTACCTTATGTGGAGATCAGGACAAAATTAGAAGGGAAAAAAGGTCTCTTTAAATATCATCTTTTTTTTTTTTTTTTTTTTTTTTTTTAAGACCAGAGGCTCAAGAAGGCCATAGCTGGATTTTTTTTCTCTTGGCCTAGAAAGACAGGTACATTCAGTTAACCACGAAACACGCCTCTCTGAAAGCCACTGCCGCTGACTGCCAGACCAACAACCGCAAGACACAAACATCTTCCGTTGTGCGAGCCTCGGGACATTGAGTCTGCTTGCTGATGCTCCTCTTATGTCAAAGGTCACTTTCACAAGACAAGACACTCAGTATCTTTCACCAAACTAATGATCGCTTATGACCTATGGTCTATTTTTGCAGCTATGTGGAGATATTTGGCATGAAAATTCGGGACTCAGAAATTGCTGATCCAATAAACAGACATTACGAACAACTGTTACCTTGCAAGCTAACATGTCCTAAGGTTTCAGGAACAGTTGGTCTCACCTTACTAGTCAATGAAGAATAACTGATTCACTTTTCAGAGGTACATTAACCCAGTTTGGACACACCATGGAATGCCTGAAAAATAATTCTTGAGTACGTTAAACAGTCTCCTGGATCTACTAAAGTGAGCTTATTCACAGTTAGGACATTACAGTGCCTGTTTTTGTCACTGCAATATGCCAGCCAGATTTTTAAATGACATTGTAAAAATAGGAGGCATTTTTAAAGGGAAAGAAAAAATACTTCCTCAAAGGGCATTTTGAACTCTTCATCACCTTCAATCCGGCTTCTCCCACTACCACCCTCCTGAAAATGTGCTCTCCAAGGTTAGTGCCCTGAGACCCCCAAAACTCCAGCCCAGAACCTGCTCCCCACCGTCTGTCTCTCAGCACCTGTGAGAGATGCCCGTCCCCCTTGTTTATGGACATGTTCTCCCGCCAGCCTTGGAGACAGTGCTCCCTGCTGGCTGGCGCTCTGCCTCCCTGTGCTCCTTTCCTCTTTGTGCTATTCATGTTTTCCCTGCCCTGCTTCCTAAAGGAAGACCTTCCCGCCGTGGCTCTGACCGCGGACCTCTACCATTCTCTCTGGACTCTCTCCCTCTTCACCCCCTAGTTTGCTCACTCAGCCTCTACTCTTTCCTAAAACCCCACGACAGCTGTCCCCAAAGGCCCTCCAGCCCTTAAACTGGATCTGTGGGAGCCCAGCTCATCATCTTCCCTCCAAATGGCACCTCGGGCTTCCAGATTTCTGCTCCACCACGGGCAGAGCATAGGGCAGGGCCTGGGCATTGGGGCCACCTCTGTGGGATCAGGGTAGAAACCCAGCCTGGGCCTGTTATCATCACTGGCCTTGTCTCTGTTCACCCAGCGACCAGCCTTCTCCTACAGACCTCCACATGCCATCTCCTACCTGGGAGACTTCTGTCAGTGACTTGGGTGGTTTCCCTCGCTTAGCCCCAGCAGGGACCCAGGCCCACAAATCTGAGGACATTAACAGCTGGTCAGTGAAGAGCATGATTGTTCCTATTTCCACGGAAGTCAGTTGATTCTCTGAAAACAGCCTTAGACTTTATGAATCAGCTCTGTGCCTGTATTTTGCCATGATTCTCTGAGACAGGAATTTGCATTTGTGTTTCCTCCCAAGTAAGAGTAAATGAGAGTTTTGTGTTGCCCTTCTGTTTATTATTGGGGCTTTTTGTTTGTTTTTTGAGACGGGGTCTCACTCCGTCGCCTGGGCTAGAATGCAGTGGTGTCATCATAGCTCACTGCAACCTCAAATTCCTAGGCTCAAGCCATCCTCCTGCCTCAGCCTCCCGAGTAGCTGGGACTTCAGGCGTGCGCCACCACGCCTGGCTGATGTTTATCATTCTTTACACATTATTTCCTATGTTCCTTCCGCGAGCCCCATCACACTGGGAGGGCAGGTGATAGCTCTATTTTACAGATGAAGACAGTGAGGCTCAAACGAGTTAAGGAATCAGCCCAGGGCCACACAGCCAAGTCTCCCAACTCCTGGCCCAACGCGTGTCCACCACGACATGCCACCTCTCGTTCCCAAGCACTGGTCTTGGGCACAGCCGTAGATATGGACTCTACGCTCTGTCTGCCCACAGCAAGCCCTTCCCTTCTCGGGCCCCACTGGCCCAGATCTGCACAAACCTGCTCCTTCATCCTAACTAGGACCTAACTCACAACAGTTTTCCAACTAGACCTTGCTTTTATTCTTCTGAACATTAGCACTAGGATCAGAATGTCAGCCAAAAATGGTTTTAAAATTCTACACTGAAAGATGGTTTCCTGGACAAGCACCGATTTCCAGGGGACACCAGGGTATCACTACAAAAGGGCTTCAGTTAATAAAACATCTGTCTCTCAAGACGCCCCATGTTTCCAGAAGCAAAATTGTTTACTAGCTATGAATTCCTATCTTTAAAGAAGAGATTCAATCTATTCTTTACACATTCCAGGAATGGGCCACAAATTATCTCCAAGGTCTAGGTGAAGGTCTTCAACCCCAACTACATGTGAGACCCAGGAAGGGGCTATAAAATACTGATGTGCAGGGCCCACCCCACCCCCCAGCCAATGAAAGCAATGTCTAGGCAAACTAGTGGGTTTAAGATGCATCTAATTTCATTTCTCCAAGGAAACCTGTAGAGTTCAGGATCACAACCCTAAATCAAATAGAACAGGTAAACACATATAGGTCATGTATATATTGTTAAATATTATCTCCTGAATATCTGTCATGAACCCAGAACTGTGCCAAGCGCTATGGAGTAGACATTGAAAACATTCCCCACCACAGGGCCTGTGACCTTACTTGCAGAAAGACTTAAAAGCACTATCTCTGCCCTCATAAGGTTAAAGTCTACTTTGGGTAGAATTATGGATACTAGAACAATATTCAAATAAAAATATCTGAAAGGTAAAATTTATAAAAAAGAAAAAATTCTTATTTGGAAAAATTCATTCTTAGAAAAAAACTCAAATTATCACAAGGACAAATAAATAAAACTGCCTGGTTTTTGGTTCTCTTCTGAAATTTAGTGCTTCTACTCCTAGGTTTGTGATGCTTGTCTAGAGTGTTTTAAATCATATAAAGGGGTGTCATAAACTAGCAACAAAAAATGTAATTTCAGTTAATCTGAAGGTTTAAAATGAGCAGATGACCTAAGGACCTTTGTCAGATAGGCTCGGGAGATGGCAGAACAAAACATAACCACAAAATCAAACCAACGATAATGATGTCCCTGCCAAAAACACTGGAAGCCTGCTATTTGATGATGAATGGTCTCTTCTGCAATGAGACCTGGGCTGATGGGCAGTTTCCTAAGGCCGCCAAAAGCCAACCCCTTGAGAAAGAAAACCTTCTCCGGTGGTTAGTTATGGGATCATAAAAGGAGCACTGCGTTGCTTCCAAAGGAAGAACAGAGCACTAATTAATTATGTTGAGATTTAAGCATTCATTGTGTTTTGGAAAATAGTTGTTCATAATCTGCCATTTCTTGTATACATTTAGAAATCCAAATATACCTGCACATTCATTTTTTAAACTTACTGTTTTATACCTAAAAGTCTCTTAATTGGCACATTAATCACAGACTTTGAACTGATGTTCATATTTCTGCAATGCATGCATTGGTTTTCTTCCAAATACTGCACTGCCTCTGGCTCCTGGGGTCTTGGGACTCTCTGGGAAGTCAGTGCTGAGCCAGGACGATAAGGGTACCAGCTTCCGAGTCCTGTCCCAAGTGCCTTTCTGCACATTGGCTTGTAGTTTGGATCTCAAGGCTACACAAAATGTAAGCCGCCTTCCCCTTCTAGGATCACATTCCAATTCCAAAAGCCATATTAATCAAGCAAAGAACTGCAAACCACTTTGGCTTTTACTAGTTTAAATTCATGTTCTACGATCTTATGTACAGAATGTGGAAACCAAGCCTAATGCCAGATACAACCATAACGGCATCACTCAGAACCAGTTCAAGAGATTCAAGGAACATCTGTCTTAAGATAACAAAACTTTGCTTTAAAATATGCAAACTCACGCATGTACACACGTGCACACATGTGGACACACACACACTTTAATATCTTAGGTGTAGGTAGAATAGAAACCAGGCAGTTTGCAAGTCAACCAGTTTTCATTTCCACTGACTCTGTGTGCACACATTTCCACTGAATTACAAGGGAGAGAACTCAGCTCACTAGTTTGTGCTTCTCTGGACACTTTTATCTTGGAATTTAAAAGCAATTTAATCACATTAATTAAAAGGCTTCACAGCAGTGCTGAAATATCTTCTGAATTTTCTGAAGCCAGAACAAAAGAAAGTTGTACTCCAAAATCATTCTTGGGGCCCCCTAAGCAAATTGATTTTGTTTAAAACTTACACTAAATTAGAAAAATATGTCAAAAGGATCACATATCCCAAAACAACTTTTTATGAAAAGACATAAAAAGAAGGAGAAAAGTATGGTAAAAAGAACAAAGGTAAAAGTTGCCCTGAGAAGCTGTATCTCCAAATTTGAGGCATTTTTGTTGCATAATATTGCTTACTTTTGGGGGAAGATACTTTAAAACAGTTATCTGTATTCCCAGGCAATAACAGGTTCTTTTGAGGCTAACAGTAGGAGTCAGCTTATGAATCCAGTACACAGCCAAAGCCACATCTGCTTTTATGCTTTCAGCATGAAAGTATTTTTTTATTTCAGCATATTATGGGGTATAAATGTTGAGGTTACGTACATTGCCCTTGCCCCCCTCCCTCCTCCAGTCACAGTCTTAAGCCTGACCATCCCCCAGACGGTGCACATCGCACTCATAATGTATGTATATACCCATCCCCCCGCCATCTGCCCGACACCCGATAAATGTTGTTCCTGTGTGTCCACTTAGGTGTTGATCAGCTAATACCAATTGGCTGGTGAGTACATGTGGTGCCTGTCCATCCATTCTTGGGATACTTCACTTAGTAAAACGGGTTTCAGCTCCATCCAGGAAAATACAAGAGGTGATATATCACCATTGCTTCTTACAGCTGAATAATATTCCATGTTATACATATACCACATTTTATTAATCCACTCGTGTATTGATGGGCACTTGGGTTGTTTCCACAACTTTGCAATTGTGAATTGTGCTGCTATAAACATTCGAGTGCAGGTGTCTTTTTTATAGAGTGTCTTTTGTTCTTTTGCATTACCTTCAATTTAAAAAGGAGAAACTGGGCCGGTCGCGGTGGCTCACGTCTGTAATCCTAGCACTCTGGGAGGCCGAGGTGGGTGGATTGCTCAAGGTCAGGAGTTCAAAACCAGCCTGAGCAAGAGCGGGACCCCGTCTCTACTAAAAAATAGAAAGAAATTAATTGGCCAACTAAAAATATGTAGAAAAAATTAGCCGGGCATGGTGGCGCATGCCTGTAGTCCCAGGTACTTGGGAGGCTGAGGCAGTAGGATCGCTTGAGCCCAGGAGTTTGAAGTTGCTGTGAGCTAGGCTGACGCCACGGCACTCACTCTAGCCTGGGTAACAGAGCGAGACTCTGTCTCAAAAAAAAAAAAAAAAAAAAAGTGGGGGGTGGAAACTGTGGTTCTGACAGGTTAAGTTACATTGCTGTGGGAGTTTAATAAAAAAAAAAAAAGAATCTAGAGTCTGGCAGATAGTGGGTATAGCGGCATTTGTTGTTTTTGTGGCTACCTGGAATTCATTGCCCCTTATTTCAGGAACTGTTCCTTTATTTCTCTTCGGGAAACCACTCCCTACTGCTTTTGTAGTCCGTGCCCTCTGGGCCAGGTGTTGTTCCATGCGCCAGGGGCTGAGCAAATGATTCTGTGTTCACCTAGCCACAGAAATTGGTTCAGCGGTGCAACTCTTGGAAGCTGAGATTTGCACAGGTGTTATTGGGAAGAGACTTGTTTTCCTTCTTGCTGGGTGGGAGCTTGACCGTATACACTGTATGTGTATATACAACTGGAGTGTAGGCAGCCACCTTCCCGCCCTAAGTAGAAAGCCCATATGACAGTGGAGCCAACACAGAGAAAGTGGAGTCCGGAGATGGAGAAAACAAAAATAGGTCTTGATGCCGTCACTCCATCCCCTGGGTCAAGACACAGTGTCATTTGGTTGCCGAGTCAATAAACTCCCTTTTTTTGCTTAACCCTGTTTGGGTTGGGTTTCAGTCATTAACAACTAAAAGGATCCCAACTTGTACAAGGCATTCAATAAACTTTTGCATCTTTCTGTTTCTATTTAACGGACTTGCCCAGTGTCACAGCTAGTAAGTGGCAACATCATTATTTGAACCAGTTCAGGCTCCAGAGCCCATGTCTGTCATGTTCCCTGCCTATAGGAACCTGCACTCTAGTTGGGGTGCCAGCTGGAGACAAATGAAACAGCTAGATGATGAGTCAAGGTGGGGACGGCCGGGCCATTGGGTAAAAGCTACAGGCACAGCACTTCTGGAGCTCCGCCACCCTGCACTCTCAGCCCCGGAAACCGTGAAGGGTCTGGGAGAAGCACAAATGCCGATTCACAGACATGCCAGCTGGCTCTGTGAGTTTCTGTGCAAGGAGCTGATGAGTCCTCTGCTCATTTAAAGGAGAAAGCTTGCACAGAGCAGAGGCTGAATGAAACAGACACACCCACAGCACCTGACCCTGACTCACCACGTGGCCTGTCTGGCTATGTCACGTCCCCTCCTGAGATGAGCTTTCTCATCTGAACAATGAGGATGAAGCTTGACAAGAGAGACACAAATGAGATCTCATAAATTGGTAGGCCGGAAGGTTGCTGCTGGACAGCCCCACCTGAGCGACTGCAGGACTGGATCTCTCCTGTCTGGCGTATCTGGGAGTCATCCAGGGTGTTTGTGAATCAGTCCAGTCTGACGCCATCTCCACCGCTCTGGAAAGACTCTTTGCTCCCTTAGCTCAAGGCCTTGTGGTGCCTGCACTGTCACCACTGCCCTGCCTGCGTCTGGACTGCCGCTTGGTGTGATGCGTCTCGGCCCTGGACCTCTGATGAGAAAGGGAAGTCCCTTCCCCGGGTCTGATCTGGTAGAGAGACTCGACAGGGAGTTGCCTGCTTTTTGTGTCATGGTAAACTTGTAAGAAAAGAGAGCCGGATTGTAAGCTACTGGGAGGCCTGGTGTGGCCCTGGTTCAGCAAGTATTGCCACTTTCAGGGCAATACAACTGCTTGCCTAGGGAAGGAAATACACCGAGCTACTCACAGGAGGACGAAAGAGCCAATGTCCCCACTCAAAGCCGATTACAAGGGTGAAAGATACTATTGTTACAGGCAGCACATTCAAAAGAAATCAGCCTGGTAGGACTGAATTCGGCAATGGAGTTGCTCGCCCAGCTTTGCTCACTCTGGGCAACAGATTCATCACCCTAATAATCAGCCAATGTTAATAACCACCCCATGCAGTATATAAAGATTAATGGTGATGGTTAATGTTGAAAAACAGGCTCTCCAGGAAAAAATGTGTTTATTACACATTTCCTACCATTTACATTTATTATAAATTTTTATACATTGTATAGATAGAAAAGATGTTGTTATCAACTGACTGTATATTCCCCTAATTCTTTTTTTTCTTTTTCTTTTTTTTTTTTTTGAGACAGAGTCTCACTCTGTTGCCCGGGCTGTAGAGTGCCGTGGCATCAGCCTAGCTCACAGCAACCTCAAACTCCTGGGCTCAAGCAATCCTCCTGCCTCAGCCTCCCGAGTAGCTGGGACTACAGG
>CAUYRT010014917.1:0-11464 GCA_963574885.1 Lepilemur ruficaudatus | reverse complement strand
GAGTTATAAATGCTTGCATTTCAGATTCTGGGTATAAATTTGAGGTTATAAGCATAGCCAAAAGTGAAGTACTAATGGTAGCAATTTATAATTTGCTCTAATTATGTCTGTCAAATTGGGGGCCTGACAGAAAGCAGAGGGCTCACTTAGAAGATTTAAATTAACAATGTTTTATTAAGGAGGGGCTATTTACAAAGCTATGAGCAGCCAGCTCTTCCAGATAATGTATCTAAATTAAAACATGAAGTCTCCTAAACCGTGCCTACCTCCAAATAGATGCCTAATAAACTACAGTGCTATATTGAACACAATTGTATTATTGCCCCAACGTACAGGATCTTTGCTTATAGTAAAACGGGATAAATGTGTATGCACATAAAAATAAGCTCTACAAATGAGTAGAAAGGGAGTAAGGTCTATAGGATATTAGGGTACAGGTTGACTCTCATTAGCCAATATAATAGCCAAGCCCTCATAAAAGAGGTGAGGCCAAAGCTGAGTCTACAAATATTGGGAGCTTGTGAACACACATACAGGGTAGGGAAGGTTATTCCAGACCTGGGGGATTTGTATGCAAAGTAGCACAGAAGAGTAGGCAAGGCATGCTCTGATGAGTTCATAAACAAGATTGATTTGAAAGGAAGATTCATGAAATAGAGAGTAGGAGTGGCTGTCTCCTAGATATAAATTGATTTGAGGATGGCCTTAAATGCCTTAATTAGCTTGGATTTTATTCTGAATCACAGGAAAATATTGAAGGTCTTGGAGCATTTTAAGTGACGGATAAAATAAGTATTTTAGAAAAGTAGGTCTTGGGCAGAATTGATTAGGCCTACGTTCCAGTTTACTGAAATATGCTTGTTAGGAGGCTCTTGATAAAATCCCAGCATTAACTGCAAATATTTTGCATGTTTTCTTTTGAAGATATATTTAAATCAGGAAAGTATTGTGGGGTTTTTTTGGTCAATATAAGCACAATAAGGTTTGGTTAAGTTTGAATTCTTCGAGACTATTTTTCCTACAATTAGAGCTAAGGAGATAGAGCTGGCTCTTGGTGTGAAAAGTGAATGGAATTTAGGAGAGGAAGGAGCCAGTGCTTTGTCGACTAAGGAGGACATACGGCAGACCTTCTCGTCTCTCAAAATCCCAAATTTCCCCAACATAGGCAGAAATACACGGCTTTTAAAGGGAGGGTTCTCAGCTTCAGGCAATTACTGTGGTTAACTATTCTAATAGTCCCATCTCTGCCAAAGACAAAGCCTGTGAACTCTGCCAGCCGCCCACCAGGGGGACTGGCAGCACCTGGGAGTTTTAACAAAAGACTTAACCTGCCTCAGGGATGCAGGCCAGGCTGCAGCCCCCAAAAGTGTAGGGTAAGTTTCAAAAAGACAGAAAATCTTTCTGCCCCTTTTTTTCCCCAGGCCATTCCCTCCGTTACACTGGGGCTTTGGATGCTCTTCTCATTCCCCATGAAAGCTGGAAAACTGTGTGAGATTTTGGAAAGAGTCTTTGGCATCAAATACAGTTTGACTTCAATTCCAACCCTATCATTTCTGGCTGTGCTACCGTGACGTAGTTACTTAACTTCTATGAATGTTAATTTCCTCACTGGTAAATGGAAGACATTATGTCTACTTCTCGGGTCACTGTAGTAAATGAGATATGCAGGGGTGCCACAGTGCCTGGCTCACAGTGGGTGCTCAGCTGACGTGATTTAGCTTTTTTATTGGTAAATGATGGTACCAAGTGGAAAGGTCAGGTAAAGATTACTCCCATAATGATGGTTGGGCAAATTCTCATGATGACAATTAATAATTAGCTGTAGTTATTATTTTTAAATTTTTGATAAGGAAAAGTAAAATTGAATGGGTCAAGGGAAAGTCCTGATTATCACAATTAGACTCCTTTTATTTAAATCTATTTTCCAGTGACTTATCTGTATTCCCATTAACAGTTCCATGGCTCTTACACTGGCTAGAGGAAAGGGCATTGGTACAGCCCACAATACACACGTATCTTTTTTATACAAGACTTATGTATAGTAGCTATTTCTCACCACCTCCTTGATTTTGAGAGAAAGTTCAGACTTATCATTTTACAACCGGGGAGCCCAAGGTGAGAGATTAAGTGCCTTTGTCATTATCGCTCAGGGAGATAGGGATGTTCAGCCCACTGAACTGTGAGCTAGAGGCGTTTTATATGGAAAGAACATTTTGATGTGAATCGTATTTTGTGAAATATGCATTTCAGCACTAAAATACTCTAGTCCTCACTGTTAACCTTTTGTTGAAAGTTAAATCAAAGTTTTGTTACTGGAAAAATTCTGTTACCTTACAAAACAGAGCAAAAATTTGTAAGTTTCATGTGCCAATCACATACTGCTGCCTACAGCATGGGTGAGGCTCTAAAGATGTTTGGTGCTTGGGTAGCTTATTTCATGGAGCCAAATTTAATCAGAATGTGGTTGACAGAAATAGATCATCAGGTTAATGATTTACTTCGTTAGAGTCCAAATTGTTGATTGAGTGGGAGAGAGTAATATGGTGAAGTTTTTTTCTTCCCACAAATTTTATTGTTCCTTATCTCTCCCAAGCAGCTCTATATTGACATTAGCAATGGAAAGTAAAAACTCATTTCAGCCTGACAGAGAAGAGCCAGTTCCTTCAAAATGCTGGGAGTATTTTTTGCGGGCACTAGGTGGCAGAAGTGCTCTTGTTAAGATTTGCTGAGCTGTCAAGGAGAGCATCTTTATTGACAGCAACGATGAGCTCTCTTAATTAGTCACCCAGGCACATGAAAGCCACCAGGAGGTTCTAATCGAAAGAGACATGTACTCTGCAATCCACAGGGAACTTGTTTTTACAATATAGATAGCTTGGCCAGAGATGCTTTTTGTGAGGCCTGCCTATTCATTTTAGTAATGGAACGGAGTCATCCAGAACTCTGCTGCCCATTCATCAACGGGGAGTATTTGGAGAAAAAGCAAATTTGGATTTAAACCCTGACAGAATATCCTGTTTGCTACTGCTTATGAGTCTAAGTGCCCCCCAAAAATAGAGTGAGAGAAAAAGACATCTTACTGCAGTTTTTTCTCTCTCGTAATTAAGGAGAGAGAGGTGGATAACCGCATAGCAGAGAAACTTCATTACAGAATGGACCTCAGTAATGATCTAATAACTAGAATCTAGTCCAAGTGGTACTCAACTGTAACCATGCCTCAATATCATCTATGTTTCTTTTTCTTAAAATTGCAAGTTTCTGGACACCACACTGAGTTAGAATCCCTGGAACATCTGTATCTGAAAAGCTGTACGGATCATGCTGAAGTGCAGATGTTCACCCCTGAGTCATACTTGTAACTCTGGAATCAGAATCAGCCACGTGTATGGTAGCTGCTTCAGGGGCACTCACAGGACCCAGTGCCACGTCACCTTAAGAGTAGACAGGAAATCTTGTCACTGGCCACTCCTTTGTGTCAGATTCATGGGATAAAGTGTAACAGTCATATGGGATGTAAGCCAGTAACAGACTTTAGCTTTATAGATCTAAATTGTTTTATAGATTTTTCAAAAGCAGTAAGTAAAGGACTGACTTGAAGTACTGGTTTTCTCAGGGTTGACAAAGGTTTTTGATCTTAGTTCTGAGAAATGCTGCCCTGAGGACAGTATGTCACTGACACCACTCGTCACTTGGAGGGCGACAGAAGGGGGTAGTGATATTTATCAGAAAGGAGAAGGGCTTTTATCGGGTATTTGGAGTGTCCTCAAGCATCTTAGTTGTTTACCAGCATTGCCCTGGGCTGGCTAAGGCTGCTCTGCTGAGTGTGGAGGAGTTAGTTACAGGATAAATTAATAATTTTGAGGGCAGGAATGGAGAAGCTGAATCCAAAGGTTTCAATGGTCTGTTTAATCCCTGGGTGATCATAGAGCAAAAGTCAGGTCTTCTCAACCTGAACATTCACTTTTCTTTGTGTACAGGTCTTGGGGTTTTGTGGAGCTATTGCTGAGGCTCTAAGACACTGAAACGAAAAGTTAAAAAGTGAAAAGTTCTGTCAATCAGCCAAATGTGTGAGAGCTCAATCTGCTTGATTATACTTTTTTCCTTGAGCTGATCTGCTATTTTATTGTTATGTAGGCACAGTTTAAATTGCCATTCGATTTTAATAGATCGTGTCTAACAACTAGTCCCTTCAATGAAAACAAAATCAATTGAACTTATAATTTGACGACATGAAGTACCAAAAACTCCTGTGATTTACTTAGCTTTTTCTTTTTAAGTACTTGTGTTGGCAAGCAACCCTAGCTAACCTCAGTTATTGAAAAATATCCAAAGAAACACCATTTTTAATTTTGAGAAAAAAACCTTATTTATTGACTATAGATTAGCCAACTACTCCTCTGTTTTTTTTTTTAATTAAATTTTACTGGATTCTTTCTCTCCTCACAGCTTTAATAACATATTCATTTTTTGTCACCCCATGGAAAGTAAACACGGAATTCAAGAAATACAATAAATATCTATGCCAGTGATAGTTTGTATTTCAAGTTAATCAATGTCATACATACATCCTTTGGAAAATAGTCTTGATCAGCCTTCCAGTAATTACAGTGATCTTGATCCAGTTCATATTTAGCGGTTAGAGTTCAGAAACAATAAGAGGGAGCATAAGACATACAGGAAAGCTTCCTCACCAACAAAGATATTCATATTTTTACAACAGCTTAATCTTCAAGTCTTGCAGATTACTACTGTGCAGGGCACAGAGCTGGGGTGACCAAACTCCTTATTCATTGATATTCTGATTCTAAACTTCTGTTGAACTATAAAGAAACATGCATTTCCCAAACTACATTTTTTTTTATTACAGGCATATATGGAGATTGCAATTATTTCTCAGGGGGAAACTTGCCATAAATATTCCATTGGTAGTTAGTCAAACATTTATAGCTTTAGCTTGGAGATGGAGTTGCTGGCAACACGGAAATATATTTGCCATTAATGTTGAATAACGCTCTCCCTCACATCAGAGGGAAAGTAGTTCTGCATTTGTGCCGCTTAATCTTATTGAATGAGAACATTACAAAAAGGCTCATTGGATAGCACGGAAGTGGCAATGTGTTGCTTTTGAAAACTGGCTTGTAAGTTTATCAGGATGAGCTGTTTTTATAGGTGGAGTATGGTCAGTAAAAGTTTAAAATCATCAGAGAGAAGGCAGACATTGGTGAAAATGAAGCAGATTGATAGAACGTTCTCTAACTCTCCATTTATTATATTATTTAGTTAATGATTTGCTTGTTTGTACTAAAAGCAAAGATTTACTTTATTCGGGGAGAAAACAAATTTCTGTCTTTTTTATTTCTATTAAGTGATCAGTTGTAAATAAATGAGATCATGTCAACATTTCATATATGCTAATAATCTACTGGGTAAGAGTGTTCTCTGCTTTAGGCCTTCACAATAACAATCCATTTCTAGGTGCATTCAAAGACTGACTGCCTGAAATACCTGATAAATTTACATGACTCTATGGTTTTGCAAGGTAGGTCTGAGTGCTTTTTATTGGGTGTGTCAATAAATCAATTTGTCAAATTCGTAATTAAAATGTCGATAGAGTGGATAAATATATGGGAATGTTCAGCTCATCATGCATTATCGAGTAACAGAATCACTATTTTACTCATTTTGAGCTGTATTAATTGGATCAATGGACATTTTAGAACAAGAAAAAATCAACTAACATCATTTGACTTGCAAGTGGAAAGGTGATTCTATAGAGTGAAGAGCTCTCTCTTGCACATTTCAATCATCGTTAAATCATAGCAAAATATTTACTTGGAACTACTTTGTGTTTAATTTTTGTAGTAAAATCAGATATGAAATTTCAAGTCCTTTTATTTACCTTATGAATTTCAGGTAGCAGTTGCAGATTGATGTTTCAATATTGACATTTAGGGAAGTGGTTTTGGTTTCTGGTCTGCAGAGTTTTCTTTCTTTCTCTCTGTCTCTTTTTTTTTAGAGATGGGGTCTCACTCTGTCACCCGGGCTGGAGTCGTGTGATCGTAGCTCACTCTAACTCCTAGGCTCAAGCAATCCTCCTGCCTCAGCCTCCCGGGTTCATTGTTTTTTTAATTATTGGTAATTCCAAACACTTACAATTCATATATTTCTAATAAAATTTCAATTTTTTGGCTTATGTAAAATAATGAAAGTCATGGCGACACTGACTCTGTATTGCTACAGACATAGATTTTGGGAGTTAAATAGCAGCTGCCACATTCAGACAGAGGAGGAGAAGTTCTCCCATCTGCCACATTCTCCTTGCTTTCCTGATTTTTATACTCTGAGAGTGTTAGTTTCTATCTATTATTATGCTTGCATTGTCGTATTTGTTGCAGTGAAGCATAAAGGGAAAGAAAACATTTCTTATAAAAATTGTTCCTTACAAGAGGAAAATTGAAAGCCAGAAAGAAAGGGTCACATATTTTCAGAAACAGGCATGGGATTTTATTGTGAAATCTATGTTTTTCTGGGTTCCTTTCATCTACTTTTCCATGGGGTGGAAATGTCCACCTTCAAAGCTGCAGGCTGCTGAATTGCAAACCTTCTTCCTCCTCCCATGTGTAGCTTTTGTGGCATTGATACCTCATGGACCACTAGAGCACAGTTGCTTCTCCTAACTGCAAGAAGTACTGATGACAACTGTCAACCCTATCATTTCTGGTGTCTCAAAAAACTATATTATGATCACACAGATCCTGGAACCAATCTAGTTCAAATGTTGGTGAAGACCTGAGTTCAGGGAGGAAGATGGGCACAATGGTAATCACAGAGAAATTCTGTAATTTGTGAAAACTACAATGGTGCAAGGGGTGAGATTAAAATGCTATTTAAAAACTATATATGGTTAAGACACTCTTTAAGTTTCCAAAAAGAATATATTGCCAGATAGATATAAGCACATTTTCCATCATGCCCTGGGCTTTGTCTCAAAACGCAATGTAGAACTTTATTATGTATAAAGAAATTATCTGCCTACACCAAGGCCAGCTTTGGGGGTCTCTTCCCAATGCAGTGTCTGTAGTCTCATCCACTTCCTTCTCCCCAAACCCATCCCTGAGTCTAGATCTTTGTGCTTTAGGACACAAATGGTAAGGTCAGGGAGAAGCAGCATCAGCAACTTTCAGTCCCATTTTTTCTTACCAATCAAATGGAATAATTAGGCTTAAAAGGGAGAAGGCAACCAAGCGAAACAGGGTTGGCCAGGTTGTTAGCCTATCTACCTTCCTTCTCAGGCTTCATGAACAGGAGTATCAGAAGACGAACACATAATTACGCACATAATATTAAACTCCTCTGAAAGTTGCACATCCCAGGATAGTGGTCTCATCCATAGACAAACTCCTTCCCTCTGAGGGCGAATTGGGTGCAGTTTCTGCAAAACAATGACAACCCTAGGTTTATAATATGTGTACACACATATGCTCATATATCATTATTAATAAATTTATAAATAATAGTAAAATATCATACTCTTCATTATAAATTCTATATTGCCAGTTGATTCTTACAGAATGTTTTCTTTGATTTTGGCCAAACTCTTATATTCATAGCCAAACTATGGTTGCAAATGATGGATGAGTGTAGTTCTGACATAAATGTTGGTTGAAATTTTTATTTACATTAATGAGCAAGATGAAAATGAAACAAGAATGTATGCCAGAACTTCACCCATATGTCATTGAAGTGAGTGGTTTTGCTGAATCAAACTATAGTTTTTGAATACAACTACATTTTCAATTTTTGTGCCGTTCACCATGTAACAGCTATAGACACAACACATTTTTAACTTTAATATGCAGTATCAGCATCTTTTACATCAACAGTCAACAAAATGTAGACAGCCAACACAATGATAAATCAAGCATTTGCTTATTTCCATGGTGTTATCACCATAGCTACCAATGCATCATCAATGAGCATGCAGTTAAGAAGAGACACATAGCAGCACACTAGTTTATACTATTTACTATTTCTATGATATAGCCGCAATAGAAGTAATTAGCCTCAAGAGCATAGATAATAGTAAGATGTAGTAGTCTAATTCCAAAGGGATGAGATTCAATTGTTTATTAACTAAGTTTTAAATAAAATTAATGCGACTGCCAGTTTATATAATTAAAATTGTAATAATGGCTGTTTAATAATCAGCTCATAAAATTCCTAAAAACTAAATGATTAGCTTTTGCAAGTCAGTAACAACCAGTTCCCACTCTTCACTGGCTGAGAGAAGCCCATGACAGCATCAGAGATACCTTAACCCCACCTTCATGGACCACTGGTTCAATTCCTATTTCTACACTTGTCACAGGTGAAATGGGCCATGCAGTTTTTGAAAGCTTTTATGAATATCTCTGATCTTGCTGTGGAAGTCTTTTAAACACTAACCCCAAAGCTACACTATAAATTAACCAAGAAGTCACTCATTCTGTATTTTTTATTGAATTTTTTCCATCTGTGTTATGTGTGAGGTAAAATGGTGTTCTTGTTCAGAACATAGGCCTTGAATCTGGACTCACAAATTACTAGCTGTGCTGTTTGGTGAGTTATTTGATTTCTCTGAGCCAAAGCTTCCTCATTTGTATAATTATGGTGCCTGCAATAGGGTTCTAGTGAGCAATATGAGACAGTCTGGGTGATAATACTCAGCACAGAGCCTAGCAGATAGTAAGCATTAGGTCAATAGTAGATATTCTGCTTCTTCTTGCCACATGCCCTCAAACCCAGCTCACCAAACAACATCATAAAACATGCACCAAAAAATAGCAAAGTCAGCATGTCAGCATCTTAGGCTGTTTTTTGCTACTATAACAGAATATCACAGACTGGGTAATTTATAAGGGAAAGAAATTTATTTCTCACAGTTTTGAAGGCTGGGAAGTCCAGGATCATGGTGCCAGCATCTGGTGAGGGCCTTTGTGCTGTGTTATCCCATGCCGGAAGACGAAAAAGCAAGCAAACTAGTGAGACAGGGAGAGGCTTATAAAAGCGTAAAGGCAGAAGCTGCTGGCCTTCTTGAGAATTAGCTCCAGGACTTGCAGTGTGTTCCTTCTGCTGTATAGTCTTGGTTACAGTTTCACAGAGCCAGATTCATTGTGAAAGGGGCCTTCACAAATGTGTGAATACGTGAATACCAGGAGGCAGAGCTCATTAGGGCTATCTTTGCAGACTAGCTACTTTGTTGTATAATGACCAAAATATTCCAAATAGCCAAAGTAATCTGAGCAAAAAGAACAAAGCTGGAGGCATCAAATTACCTGGCTTCAAAATATACTACAAAGCTATAGTAACCACAATGGCATGATACTAGCATGAAAACAGACACATAGGCCAATGCAACAGAATAGAGAACCCAGAAATAAATCGATGTCATTACAGCCAACTCATTTATAACAAGGGTGCCAAGAACACACACTGTTCTTGCAGGACTGTCTCTTCACTAAATGGTCCTGGGAAAACTGGATATCCATATTCAGAATGACAAAATTAAACCCCTGTCTCTCACCATAAACAAAAGTCAAATCAAACTCGGTTAAATATGTAAATGTAAGACCTGAAACTACAAAACAACTACAAAGACACATTGGGGAAATGCTTCAGGACATTGGTCTGGGCAAAGATTTCTTGACTAAGACTTCAAATGCACAGACAAATGGGATTACAGCAAGATAAGAAGCCTCTTCACAGCACAGGACACAATCAACAGAGTGAAGAGAACCTACATAAATGAAGAATATTTGCAAGCTATTCATCTGACAAGGACTAATAACCAGAAATATAATGAACTCAAACAACTGGACAGCAACCCTCCCAAAAAAATAATCCAAATAAAAATGGTCTAAAGATCTGAATAGATATTTCTCAAAAGAAGACATAAAAATGGCCAAAAGATATATGAAAAAAGGCCTAACAATGCTAATAATCAGGGAAATGCCAACCAAAGCCATAATAAATTATCATCTTACCCCATTTAAAATGGCTATTACCAAACAGAAAATAACAAATGCTGGCAAGAATGAGGAGAAAGGGGAAACCTGGTACACTGTTGGTGGGAATGTAAATCAGTATAGCCACTATGGAAAACAGTATGGAGTTTCCTCAAAAAACTAAAGCTAGAACTACCATATGATTCAGCAATCCCACTGCTGGGTATATTTCCAAAAGAAAGGAAATCAGTATATCGAAGAGATATCTGCACTCGTATGTTTATTGCAGAACTAGTCACAATAGCCAAGATATGAAATCAACCTAATTATCCATCAACAGACAAATGAATAAAGAAAATGTGGTATATATATATGTAATGGAATAGTATCCAGCCGTAAAAAGGAATGAAATCATGTCCCTTACAGCAACATGGATGGAACTGGAGGTCATTATGTTAAGTAAAATAAGCCAGGCACAGAAAGACAAATACTCCATGTTCTCATTAGGGGAGCTATAAAAATTTATACAATGAAAATAGTGAATAAGATGGTGGTTACCAGAGGTTGGGAAAGGTATTGGGGAGGAGAGGATGAAGAGGGTGGGTTAGTGGGTATAAAAATACAGTTAGTTAGAAGAAATAACTTCCAGTGTTGATAGCACAGTAGAGTCACTATAGTTAACAGTAAATTTATTGTATATTTCAAAATAGCTAGAAGAGAAGATTTGGAATGTTCTCAAAGCAAAGAAATGATACATATTTGATACACATTTATCTTTTTATATTTCAATTATCTATATTTTATCATTATATATTGCATGCCTCTATTAAAATGTCACATGTACCCAATGATATCTAACTGTTAGAAAGAATGGAAGAGAGAAGGAGAAGAAAAGAGTGCTGAATCTTGTATGTACCATGTAACACACTTAAACATGAGTAGAGATACACAGTCTTTGATCCCAAAGCAAGATTCTGGGTAGGATTGTCAAGATTTAGGGAAATACTTGTAGGCTTTTGGGTAGGAGGTGGAAGATGGGTAGTGTAAGTGAGTTATAAGTTTAAGTAGGTTGGGGACTGGGGTGTGGGGGATGTTTGGAGACTTCTTCAAATTATATCTGGCAAGTGCTACTCGGAAAAAATATGCGGTGGGAAAATTCATACTAGCTGCTGGCTCCTCTACCTACCTTATGGGAATTAATTCAAGATTCAAGAGAAGGGAAGAGAGAAGTAATTGGCCAGGTAAGGAATCAAGATTACTTTGTGAAGGAAACCTTAACTGCCATTTCAGGTAGTACAGATAGCTGTGCCTTACTGTGAATTTGACCACTTCCTTGTCTTCCTGAATAAGTTTGAATTTTTGTGTTTCCACAAATACAGACTGTTTGTTTAAGAGCCATGGGCAGGAGATTTCCAGAGTATTTCAAATTCCTGATTACTGGATATTGCTCCCTACTTTTTAATTTTTTTTCTTTCTGCTCT
>CAUYRT010014916.1:0-14830 GCA_963574885.1 Lepilemur ruficaudatus | reverse complement strand
ACTACTTTGACAGAGTAGGTTTTTGAATATAACAAGATAAGTCAACTTGAGTGGTAATATATTTTGGGAAATCAGCTCACTACAAATTGTGACTGTAAACATTGTACTGTAAATGTTTTGTAGTTTTCCCCCAATAAAATTTAAAAAAATATACGTTCAAAGATTTGAAAAAAAAGTATAAACACAAATAGAGAACAAATAACCTCAATAGGGAAAGAAAAACATAAAAATGAGCAAAGTGATATTCTAGAACTGAAAATATGATATTTAAGTATACAAATTTCACTGAATGGACTTGAAATATTAGAAGCATATTAGAGATAATTAGTGAACATGAAGACAGGGAAATAGAAACTCTCCAAACAGGTTGATCCAGATCAAAAAGTCAGAATAAAATGAATGAAGCCCAGTGATCTGTTGGATAATATCCAATGGACTAATATATGTGTTATTTAAACATTAGAAAAAAAGAAGAACAAAGTTATTAGAAAGTAAAATTATTTATAAAAGTTATTGTCAAAAAGTAGTGCAACCCTGATATAGAACCCATATATCTATAAATTTCAATAACATTCAAGCCAAATAAACAAAGAAAACCAGAAAATGGCACAAATTTCTGAAAATCAACGGTAAAAAGAAAATCTTGAAAGAATCAAGGAAAAGAAAAAGCACTACTTACAAGAGAACAACAATAAAAACCATTCCAGACTTCTTGTGAAATAATTTTGCTTATAAAATAATTGTACTTAGCTATTGGGCAAAAGGAAATACGGAACTTGACAGGCTTGCTTATTATGCAAGCTGGAAGACAATGGTGCATCTTTAAAGTGCTGAAAAAAAGAAAGAA
Organism: Lepilemur ruficaudatus; assembly: GCA_963574885.1. NCBI lineage: Eukaryota > Metazoa > Chordata > Mammalia > Primates > Lepilemuridae > Lepilemur > Lepilemur ruficaudatus. The sequence goes on along the minus strand of CAUYRT010014916.1, from coordinate 13,983 downwards.
AATACTGTTAACCCAGAATTTCATATGTAGCAAAAAAAAAGTTCCAATGAAAATATTTTTAGACAAACAAAAGTTGAGTTAGTGCATTTCTTATAGACCTGCACTACATGAAAAGATAAGTAAGTTCCTCAGGCAAAAGGGAATGGTAACAGTAGGATCCTTTAATCTACACAAATAAATGAAATGTGCTGAAATGGTAAATGTAACAATTTTTCTCACACCTTAATTTTTTAAAAATATAATTGACACAGTTATTCCAATTTAATAACTGGATAGTGTAGGATCTTTACATATATAGGAGTAAAATGTATGGAAATAATAGTGGAAAGCATGGGAGGAGGACATAGATACAGATTGTTGTGAGGTCCTTATGTTATATGTGAAGTAGTAATATAATTCTTTAAAGGAAATTTTTAAAAAGTTAAAGATGCATGCTCTAAACTCTAGAACAACCATTTAAAAGAATAGACAAAGTTACTAGTTTAATAAGAGATGAAAATGGAATACTACAGAACATTCAGTTAATGGGAAAAAAAGCAGGGAAGAAATAATTAAAAAACAACAACAACAGATAAAACAAATTTAAAAAGAATGGCAAGATGGTGTGTTACATCCAAATATATTTCTAATTAGATAAAATATTCATAGAAATGACACTCCATTTACCAGAGCTTATCAGGTTAGATAAAAAAGCAAGACCAAATTATCTGTTGTTTAGAGGAGATGCATATTAAACGCAAAGATGTCTGATATTCAAATACACTACAATGTCTGTTATGAATATTGTCCCATATACAGTAATTACTGGCTGAATAATATAGCAATATATTTATTTTTGCATGCTTACATTCTAAGAAAAACCACAAAGACAATAAATTGGTAAATTATAAATTATATTTACCTATATTCCATTTTTACCAAACTCCTCTTGATTTCACTTCTATAAAAATACCATATTACTTAGAACTATTTCTTTTTTCATTCCCCCTAACTCTTTTAATGAGCATTCACATTATTAGCATAGCATTTTTAAAGCTATAAATCAGTTTAGAAAATTTAGAATAAAGAATCACAGTATTTTGCTTCCAAAGAGAAAGGTAAGACCCAAATAGTATTGAACATGGTAAATACTGGATATAAATTATGTAGACTAATTATACTCAAAGTGTGATCCATAAACCATCTGTTCATCCATGAACTGTTTTTAACTGGTTGTCATGGGATAAAGAGCTTAAATAAAAATACAAAACAACCTAGTCACTAGGTTCAGTGTTTAACTCAGCAAACATTTTTCTCTCTTCGGTAAGATCACTTTCTTCAAGAATGAAGCAGTGTGTTAATTTACATTCTGGTGCAAGTTTCTTATCAGAAAGAACACTTTGAATAACACTAAAAACTGTGAAATGGGTGCTTGCTTCCTAGTGTGTCTCATCATTGATTCTGAGCAAAAAAAACCCCAAAAAACCAAACTCTTCCGGTGAACATTTCAGTGTTCTCATGTTATTTAAATGGACACATATAAAGATACTGTGCCATGTGACCTGCGGTTAGATGCACCGTCAGAAATTCTTGAAGGTTTCATAACCCTAAAATATTTTTCTGAGGCTTCTTCCCCTTTCGTTGGCAGCAATACTTGATGAATTTCAGCTGAGTTTCATGAGGCCCATGTAATGCAAATTGCATTTACAGCATGCTAAATGTTATGAGAATTATATGATCCAAATGCTGAGGCTTCTATAGCTTAGAAGAGATTAAAAATAATTTCTCAGAGTTGGTAGCATTTAGACGAATATATAATAAGATATGCCCTTTGTCAAGGACATGTGTAAGCCAGGCTCTCCATTAGTGTTTTACATCATCATCTTTTCTAAGCTTCACAAATGCCTCATAAGATAGGATATTTATTACACCTACAAAGCCTAAAGTGGTTAAGAGACTTGCCTAAAGAAGCACAATTGTGACCCAAACCTGTATGACTGCAGGCCCACCCATCATCCCAACCATGCTATCTTCCTAAGGGATGAATAGAATATTACCAGACAAAGGAAGAAGAAAATAAATTCCTGAGCAATGTAATGTTGTAATGTACTGAAAAGGTCCTGGAATGCCTAAGATGAGAAGTGTTCAAGATAACAGGGTATGAGGATGCTTAAGAGGAGAGAATGAAGGATGAGGAGGAAAGGATGTACAATGTCAAATTTTAAAATGTTTTATATACCAAGAGTCAAGTTTTGATTGTATAGCTTAGATTAAAAATGTTGCCATAATTTTTTGTTTTAGTTTTAGTTTGTGGGTTTTTTTTATTTTTAAATAGGTATAAACTGATAAGCACTATTATTGTAATTCTTGTCTCAACCTGGAGTATAAATTAATTTGGGGAAAGACTGATGAGAGGAACAACAGTTAGGAATCAGCTGAAATTGTTCCAATTGTAATTACTGAGTTAAGGATATCATCCAAATTTCTAGATTGGGCAAAAAATGGGATAGTTCAAACTTTCAACAATAAGGGGATACAAAGAGAGATAGATCTGATTTGATGAGGAGTAATTATAATCCATATATCTTTGTATAAATTATTGAATCTCTGCAACACTTCATATCATGGTATACAAAATGGCAACAATAATAAGCACGTATCTCAGAAGTTTGTTGTTGAGATTAAAAGAGTTATGAAGCTATTTGAGGCACTTGGCACCATGTTTGATAGACAGTAGGTGATGAACATGGAGTCTTATTAGGCAACAGTATTAATGCCTAACTAGTGCTTAAGACGTTAGCGAGAGTATTATATCTTTTGCATTCCTCTGTGGACACTCTTTTCATGGAGAGTAATGAATTGTTTGTCTTTCTTTCTATTTAAATTGAGTCAATTCATCTATATTTCTTTTGAAAATCAGTCTGGTGTGTAAATATGTAACTGATCTGGCACCTATTCCATACTGTAGATTGTGTGTGAGAAAATTCTGGGAGAAGAAAGGAAACACACCTATTTAATTAGGTTTCCAGTTCAGCACCAAATATTATACTTACCTATCTGTAAAGGATTATCTTTTCCAGGAACACACTGTGTAAGAGGAGAGAATGGGCAATGCAAGTAATGCCTAGATTAGATGTTCTGAATTTGAAACATTCTAAGGTAAGACTTAGAGATTATAGAGGTAGCCTCAAGGTAAATGGCAGAGTAAACACCTGTAACCTGTAGGAAGCTAGTTAGGACTCATTATTTGGTCAGGAATCTAGAAAAATATCCAAATTTTATGTATCAAAATAGGGAATTTGTGTTTTATTTCTATGTAAGGAATTGCTGTGAAGTGAAAGAACTAGTTCACAGCTAATTAGGTGCAGAGGCAGCAGGAAAAGATCAAACACAGTATACAGAGAAAAGAAAAAAGGAAAAGTAAGATATTTCTGAACTCATCAATCTAATGAGACTTGAAGCCAATACAATTAAAATCCTGCAAAATGTATTCAAATAAGATAGAAAAATCATTATTTTACAAACATATGGGCTGTGAGATGCATAAAAGAACATAATAAAATGTATAGAAATTGAGGGAAATAATGAATAGAACAAGCATATCATAGCAACAACGAAAGTTTATATTCAGATCCCCTAGGGATTACATTTAATTTCTTGTCTTATTAAGGCACTGATGTGAAAGTTCTCTTTATTTTGAGACATAATTATATCCCACAGAAAATAAAATATTCTTAATAGTGAAAAATCCTACTCCATTAATATCACCAACTCTTTATATCTACATTTTAATGGTAAAAATAAAATTGCCATTATTGATATAATCTTTAATTTCTGTGGTGAATTTTTCTTATTCAAAACACTTTACAGGCTCTAAGCTAATTATAGAATTATCCCACATATTAAAGTGAAACTGCAATTAAATATAGAGAGAAAGTGGTGGGGGGAGTAAGAGATGTCCTTAGAAATAATGTGCTAGTTGAGACCTTAAAATTAATCTATTTTATCTCCTCATTTTCTTATTCATTCAAAACATGTTCGGATCACTTACTATGTAGCAGGTGAATCATGCTAGGAAGTTTAGATTGAGTAAAGAAGATACTGTACCTGTTCTCTGTTATTAATATTCTAAAGAGCACATACAAAAGTAAAAAGTACTATTACAATATGACAGAATGTGCTGCTATAGAATTCTATGTTGATTCAAAAGAAGGGGAGAAAACATTAGTTTAGAGGATATGAAAAGCCTTTATGAGTATTCTAGGAGGCGTTTAAAAATGGGTAGAGTATGTAAAAGTGGTATATTAGGGTTCTCCAGAGAAACAGAATCAATAGGATATATGGTACAAATACACACACATATATCTCATATATACACACATATACACACCCATGCACACACATATATACATAGATAGATAGATAGATAGGGACACAGAGACAGAGATATAGAGGTAGAAATTTATTTTAAGGAATTGGTTTATATTATCGTAGAGTCTGACAAGTCCAAAATCTTCTAGTTAGGCCAGCAGGCTGGAGACCTAGCTTAAGTCCAAAGGCAGCCTACTAGCAAAATTCTCTCATCCCTGGAGATCTTTTTTCTTTTAAAGCCTTCAATAGAGGTCCACCTGTCTTATGGATGGTAATTCATTTTACTCAAAAATCTAATTTAAATCTTAATCTCATCTAAAAATACCTTCACATCAACATTTAGACAAGTGTTTGACCATTTATCTGGATACTGTGTCCTGGGTGAGTTGAAAAATAAATATTTAACCACCACATGCAGAAATAGAAGGAGGGCATTATTTCAGGTAGAGAGGATACAATTAAAAAAAAAAAAAAAGGCAATGACAATGTAGAAAGTTTGTTCTGGGAAAAGAAATAAAATACATTTCATTAAATCATAGCAGATCCTTCCATTAACCAGATAAACCATTCCAAACTATGAGTCTGTTACTTAGTAGGTGTGTGACTTTTGAAAGAAAAAACAGACAAAAAATGTCCCCAATTTACTATTTTATGTATCTCAGTTTCCCAGGTATTTAAATTGGGATATCAATACTTTTTACCTTAGCGTGATTTGAGGATTAAATGTGTTAAAGTATGGAAAGCTCCTAACATACAACTGGACATGGTGTAAGTAAGTACTCAAGAGTTGAGAGACAACATAGAACGGCATTCTCTTAAAAGCGAAGACTTTGGAAAAAGACTGGGCTCTAATCTTGGCTCCACCATTTACTAACTGAGTAACCTTGCACAAATGGCCTAATTTCTCTACACCACTTTCCTTACCCCTACTAATAGTTAACACTTACATAGCATTTACTGTACACTGGCTGTGTTCTGAGGTTTTTATTATTATTATTACATTCATATTGAGTGTAATGATATTAGTGTACAGTAAATGCTATGTAAGTGTTAATTATTAGTATGGGTAAGTATCAGTATAATTTGTCTTGTTTTTGGAGCTAACAGGAGACCGAGTATGACAAGATGGTCGAGACTTTGTATTATGAGTTCTGGGCTCACTGATCTCAGGTTAAGTATCAGTAGCTTGTGTATCTTAGGGCCTAAAACAAAAGCTGCCAGAAAACCAGATGGCATTGTCCATGAAGAACACTGTTTAGGAGCTAAGCCCACTTAAAAGAACAAAAGTGCACTTTCAATGAAGACAGAAGATGAAGGGTAGCTGGAAGGATGTAGCTTTAATCACACTCAGATAGAGCGGGTATTTGGGGATTTCTAAGACCTGGGGAAATCTCAGTGATTGCTGTTGGATGCATTAGAGGAATACCTTCTCGTACCCTTCCTTGAAAACATCAGCAAGGGTCTTTGTGTCAAACCTATTCAGTGACAACAAAAGCAGAGTGAACATCTCTGAAGCTGTCAGTAGTGGTTGTGCTATATTGAGTTTAGAGGACCAATATTTCACAGCAGCATCATGTAACAGAAGAACTAACGAGTATGATGTAAAACACCAGAAGCTAAGTACTAATGCCATGTCTAATTGTCTAGGTATGATTTAAGACCCCAGGACCCTTTCTAACCATTTCTAGGTGGTGATAGCAGTGATGATCCTTGGACCACATTTTGAATAGCAAGTTTTAGAGCCATACTTGGTTTTTAGGACAATCTTTTAGTCTAGATAGTTTTTCCTCTATTTCTCTAACTTTTTTATTGATATGTAATATTTTACATATTTACTGCGTACATGTCAGCATTTGTTACATGCATAGAATGTATAATGATCAAGTCAGGGCATTTGGGGTATCCATCACCTTGAGCATTTACCATTTCTATTCCTTGCTACTTGAGAAGAACATAGGAAGAGTTGTCTCATTGGCTGGATTTTTAAATGTTTATTTTAAAGAATACTCTATACATATTTATTTCATGGATACTTCCAAGTAGATGCTTATTTATCATTCACTCATTTATCATACATTCAAATACTGTTAATCTCCTACTACGTACCAAGCACTGTCTTAAGAACTGGGGATGCAGCAATGACAGGGGAAGGGGGTGAAATTATATGATTTAGGCATTAAAAAGATAACTTTTCAACAAGATTCCAGTCAGCCACAAGTAAACCACCAATATCATACTCTATAGTATACTATATTCAATAAATTACATGAGATATTTGACACTTTATTATACAACAGGTTTTGTCTTAGATTATTTTGCCCAACTGTAGGCTAATGTAAGTGTTTTAAGCATGTTTAAGATATGCTAGGCTAAGCTATGATGTGTGGTAGGTTAGGTGTGCAAAATGTATTTTCAACTTACGACATTTTCTACTTACAATAGGTTTAGTGGGACGTAACGCCATTAGAAGTGGAAGAGCCTCTCTAGTCTGTTGAGTATATGAATCTGAAGCTCAAAGCAAGATTAAGACTGAATATATAAATGCCATTTATTTATTGGTTAATCATATGTTCATTCTGCACATCTCTGGATCAAAGTAACTTGCTAAGTGTTGATGAAGAAAACCAAAGCAAATCAGACTGAGTCTTACCTTTAGGGGATTTACAGTGAAGGACTCATGATCCCCTTTAATTTAATATTAAATTAAAAACTATACTGAATATTTGTGTGAATGCATAAATTTCCACCTCCATTCACTGTAATGTAGTAAAACATTTGCTGTTTAGTAATGATTTATTTAACTGAGCTGCATTAAGGAACTCTATATAAAATCTGACATTATAGAGCTTTTTTTTTCTTTATGAAGTATACTTTGCATATCATGCCTTTACTCCATTTTAAGTGTACAATTAAATGATTTTCAGTGAATTTACTGATATGCACAGTTAATCACATAAATCAGTTTTAGAGGAATTCCTTTCCCCTATTGAGAACTTTTTATCACATAAAGAACCTGGAAGTTTTCAAGTTATTTTCTATTCTCTGGAACTATAAACAGGCATGATTGTACAGGGAGTCTCACTTATGGCTGCACAAATCACATAGAGTTTAAAAATAAATTACAATGCTCAGATTCTACACCTCTGTATCCATAGATCTTGAATACCAATTAAATCATCTGTTTTCTTAAAGCCTCCTCCCTCAAGTGATTCTAATTATATTCAGGACTGAAAATACCGGCTTAAGGAAAAAGGAAATGATGTCTGAAAAATAGATAACTGGGATGGGAAGTCGAAAACTGAAAATAAGTGGCTGCAGCATAGTTGCTGTGATTTTACTTACAATCCAATGCATTCTCCAAATTAGGCATTCTCTAAATCAAGCATTCTCCAAACTTCAAAACAGAGTCTGAGATTTCACCCTTCTCAGAAATTTAAGGTGCTTGTTCCAGCATCTCCTCCAGGTGAAAGAACAAGAAGGCAATGCAATGTAAGGAATGAGTCCATGATAATTTGATATGTTGTTTACAGATGAGAAAAGCCAAAAAACAACAACAAAAAAAACTGTTGTGTTTGTGTCCTGAGGCAAGTTTAGTTGCCTGAAGTCATTTTTGTTGTTTTTGTTTTTAGCTAATGTCCAAATCTATATCTAATCTCAGAGAGAGAAGCAGTACTGATGCTGTCAGTGTCAGTGACAGACATGAATGTCAATGGGGGATGATGGGGGTGACAGTGATGACAATGGGAAAGGTATACAAAAACGACAAGGATTTGTCATTGGCCCCAGTGGTGAGGCATTAAGTTCAATGGCATTTGTAACTCAGGGAAGAATGTCCTGAGCAGTGACTGGCTTTGCTGAGGGGGCTACTGGGACTACTGCCTTTTCTTGGTGATATAAAAAGTCAGAAGCATTAACAGCTGATCTCTTCACCCTGAAGCATTACAGGATCATATCTGATTTTTGTAGCCCACTTTTACCACTAATTAGGAGTCATGATTTGGGGATCAGATTTGACTTAGGGTTGATTAAAGTATGGGAACAATGAACAATTTCAGTATCATTAAAGGTTTTATTTTTCAATCAATATAATTTGTGTATATGTATTATAGATGATAGTCATAAAACTAAAGTTAGGAACAATAATACAAACAGCACTATACATTTCTCCATATTTGAAGGTTCTACACATAAATAATAAACACTAAAAGCAACATGACTGTATTTCTTTGTTTATGTGCATTTGAAAGCAACATGAAAAAGTCACTCAAATATTAAAAGAAACAAAAGGAGATGAGTCTTTAAGGTACTTTGGTATTTTATTAATTCATATCCTATTAATTTTATTTTCATCCAATTTATTTTCTCCTTTTTTATAAACTTTTTAGTCAATTCCCTAAATCATTTACTATTTATTTTCAAAAGTAGCATCAAATAGTTTTCTTCTGCATGCTGCCTTACTACATGGGTTTATACTATAAGTTGTAATATATAATGATTGTTTTCTAAGAAATTTCAAATTTTACTCAGGGGTTAAGAATTTTGAATTACTAGACGGAATTTTAAATTGCTATCAGATGTTATTAATTTACTATTTAATTACACTGTGATCAGAAAACACTTTTTTGAAATTTATTGAGATTTTCTTTGTGGGCCTAACATGGGAAATTTTTGAAAATGCATCATCAGCTCTCAGAAAGAAGTTTACTTCTGTATTTTCAGGACAAAGATTTTTACATATCATAAAACAGTTCTCTGTATTGTGTTATTTATGTATTTCCATGTGCGGATCTTATCTGACTCTGGTGGTACTTATAGTGGCATTCATACAATTTGTAGTTCGAGTTTTCTCTTTGTTTCATTAACATGCAATTTGGGGGTTTGTTTTTGTTTTTGTGTCGGTTCTCATTTCCATGAGAAGTGGAAAGACACAAATGTAAGGTAATACCATGTTCTTATTGAAACCTAGTAAAATCTACTAATTGTAAATTGGTAAATATGTGAACAGTGGCTGAGCTGAAGCTTAACATTGACTAACCTATTAAGCAACAACAAAAATAATTTCTAATCTTCTTAAAACCGCTAAGGTAGTCCTGTTTCCCATTTAACAGGACTGGTACAGTTAGGCTCATCCAAATCTTTATATTAATAAAATGTGAGTGCATTTTAAACATGTATTCTGTAACACAGATGTTTTCCTAAATTAAATCACCTTTACACTAATTATCCTGAACTAATGAGAGTCTTAGTTCATTTATCATGTGATGCCTAAGAATGTATATATCAGGGCAACATGCTTTGCAACCAAATCTGTTTCTTCATGACCAAATGGTCTGTGAGCTGACCAGATTATTTAGGAAACTCTTTTTAAACCATCTAAAACAAATTTTCCACTCTTCCCTAATTATACAAATAAACATTGGTATCAAAATTCTTAGGATATCCAAAAAGCTCTATTGAATTATAATATGATGCAGAAAACTGAGAGAATACTTGGTCTTATTTCCTTTACCGACAAAATTATAATTTTTGCCATCATTAGGAATACCAGTTTATAGTTTAAAAATGAAGAAAAAAAATTTAGGACTTTTAAGTTCACAATTCCTTTCCCTCAGCTAAACAATTAGGGACATCCTTGAGTTGGCTGATTCAAGTAGGTCCCATTCTTTAACTGACTTTCCTGCAGTTGCTATTTCTTTGCCCCTTGGCTGAGCCGGCCTTAGCCTGTGGCATAAGCACTTTGTGGCAGTCCATGAAGTTGATAAATGAAGTACCCTTATGTAAGCAGGAACTATTAATAAAACTGTGCTTAATGGGTGGCCTGACTGCTTGTACCATGCAAACTCATATAGTGACATACAGGAAGAAATAAAGGACTTATTCATCATTGTTCCTTATTGATCAGAAGACAGTTCCACTTTACGGACAAATACTATAGCTTAATTTTGTAGTTCATTGTCTTGGTCAAAATGTTTGCTCCTTTCTAACACATACAATAGATCATTAAAAAAAGGAAAGTAAATGTACTTAGCTGTGTCTATATGAGGCAATGATAGTTTGTGATTTGTTGCGAACAATTTTTTCTTAGTTCCAGTAGGCAGAAAGTTCTTTGTCAACAGAAAAAAAAGAAAAGGATTTACATGGCACAGAAATAGCTTGGTGATTTAAAAGGTAACACTGAATATTTTTAAAAAGATAAATACAATTACATGCTGTATGTTATTTTAAAAGGTACTTTGACAAGCACTAACATTAATTTTTAATGCTAATGCTAAATTGTTTTATTTTTCTTCCTAATAATTTTTGTACGTATGTCCTCCTTCCAAAGCACTTTATCTACAAGATCATGAAAATCATAGCCTCTCATATTATCTACTAGAAAATTTACTTTGTTTTAATTTTCAATTTAAGGTCTACAGTCCAATCTGTTGAAATCTGCTTTATGACTAGAAAAGTGCCAATTTATTAAATATCCCATGCATTTTTTGATAGACTACATACATATCTCTATAGTTGTTAGGTGTAGTATTTTATTTGGATAAATTAAGCCAAGTTTGCTAAGTTGTTCAGACCTTCTACTCACTGTGTTTTTCAGTTTATCTGCTTCCTCTTTCAATCCTATCAACTTTTTATTTACACATTTTTAAGATGTTGTACATAATTATACATTTAAGATTTTGATATCTTTCTTTTAGATTGATTCTAATTTTATTAAATATCTTTCCTTAATTGTAGAAATTTTTATATTCAGGTATTAATTCTATTAATTACTTTTTTTTTCTTTTATTGGGGGAAAACTACATAGCATTTACATTACAATGTTTACAGTCACAATTTGTAGGGAACTGATTTCCCAAAACATATTACCACTCAAGTTGACTTATCTTGTTACATTCAAAAATCTACTCTGTCAAAGTAGTCCACAGAGTACATACATAGTGCTCCAACTGTATCTACGTACAAGAAGATCTCGCTTTTGCCCTATTACTACCTTTAGAAAAGAAAAATGTAGTAGAGTTTACTCAAATCTGGGAACATGTTAACTACCTTTAGGACTAAATGTAAAATTTTAAGTTATAAAAAATATATACTAATTCTATTGATGAGTAAAGGAAGACAGAAGGAGAGAAATAAGCAATAGGCAAATTGACAAAAATATATTCACTAAACAGAGCCAAATTGCCAGTAAGAATTCTTGCAGTCATCATGATATCAAAGATATATTCTTGCAAGCTACCAAAGTGTCTTAAATAAACAGAATGCCTAGCAGTGGTCACTGTAGCTAACTAACATAAGAGCTGAAAGTTGCAAGGGCTTATCCCACTTGAAAAGGAGAAAAGTCATGAAAGCTAGTTTCCCATTTTGTCTGGACAGGAAGACATTTACTAAATGTATTTCCTCCTTGGGGATAAAGTGTAAAGCGTGACACTACCCACTGACGACACCAAGATCACCTACATTTACTTCCTTTTCTTATTTTAAATGTAAGTAAATAGCAATTTTTAAAAATAGATGCACTTCGCATCTCTGATCTGCAAATGCAATTAACAAAATGAAATTCCCAGCTATACTGTTTGAAAAGCAGAAGAGACACTGGACTCATCCCGGAGAAGCTGTTTCAGAAGCAACCAACAATTAGCCCCTTGGGCTGTGACAAGATTGTACTCCAGTTTGTTTCTGTGTCTCATATTTGAGTTCTCCCTTCGGTACCACCGAGCAGGGCAGAAGGAGAAGCTGGTGCAATGCACAATGCAGCTCATTGTTCTACGTTAAAAAAAAAAATCCACCGTAACACAAAGGCTCATCTACGTGATAATTTAACCAGAGCAAGTTGGCCAGTATTAGTCGATCCTACCCATGCTCCACCCCAGACTATACTCGAACAACAGCCCAAACCAACAAACCTAAACCCTCTGATTCTCAACCCCAGGGAATGAAAGATAGTTTAACTGTTTGAGGTCTAGTCACAATGCACATTTTTCTTTCTGAATATTTACAATCCTAGAATTTTCATTCTCTTCTCTGCACCACTTCCTCTCCCTGACATCACCCCACACTGCAAAATAATAACAATAATGATGATAATTAAAAACAAAAATTACTGTCCCTGTTTTAATAGTCCTCTCAACTGGAATCAGAGAGGACTAGGAACCCAGATGAAGTTCTTGAGACACAGATATGAACAACCCTGCCAAGAGGACTGGCCAGTATTCTAGCTTTTAACACACAGGTCTGGACTTGAGGGGAGGGAGGGAGAGGAAAGGAGTGAGGAGTCTGCACGGTTGCTTCCTGCGAGCAAGCCCTCAGCAACCTTTCTGAGATTTCTCATCCCATATCTCAGGCTCACCAGATCAAGAAGAACCAGTAAGTCACAGTTACAATTTCAACATGATTTTGCAGCAAAGCCTCAGGAGGACCTGGAAAAGAGGAAGGATAACTCATAGGGTATGTGGGGAGGACACAGGAAACTCAACATTCAACGTTACTGTGACTCAGGAAAGTCAATAAAGTTTCACTGACCTGCTTTCTTTGTGTTTTCAAGCTGCTCCCCTTACTGAGGAGCTGGCACTAGCTGGGCCCAGACGTGGGCAGGGTCACACCTCAGAGCCACCACTCTTGGTGCACAGAGTAGGAGCAACCTACAAAAACGAAAAAGGGTGACATTAAAAGGGGGTACTCAACATCACTGGGAGTCAAGAATTAGGACAGGAGAACCTTTCCCATCTCCTGCCTGCAATTACAAGCAAGCTGCTGGCTCTAGGCCAATTCCACCCAGAGCTATTCCATCAGCATCGAAGCAAGAGCCACTGGAGCTGAGTGTGCCTTGGACAGAACCCCCCTGCTCCCAGGCACACTCCCACAATGTCAAAGGCAATACCAGATGAGAACGGGTTGGACCATGGGCTCCGAGTGGAGCTTGGAGCGTCCTAATGGTGTGCTCATAGCAGATACCGATGGACCGCCAATTAATGGGAAGAGAAAAGCAAGACAGCAATCAATGCTATCAGAAACAAAGGGGAAAAAGAAGAGAGCTGAAGAAAGTAAGAAATAGTCAACCAAACAGTGTCTTAATGTAAAGGAGTGATTATTACATCTTTTCCCAAATGGGGGGGGAAGTGTTTGTAACACATGTCAAATAGGACCAACCAAACACAGACCTCTTCTTTTCTGTAGGGAAGACGCAAAAAATAGTCTCCAATTACATATACCCTTCAAGAGTTTGAGAAAGTCTGCTCTGGGGTGTCAAGGGCTGCAAAGCCCTGCTCTGGGAGAAAGCTGTGCCTGGCCCTGGGCAAAGTTGGAGAAAACTAGAAAGTAGCATTTCCCAGAGCTACGGCATTCAGCCGCATTCTTTCTGGCTCTGAACACAGCATCCCTCAGCTAAGCTGAAGAGTGAAAAACTGGGAGAAGACTCAAGAAGTAACATAAACCCCATGCAGACAACACCCGTGGAGAAACAACTGCCTGGCATATTTTCTCATTTTCAGTGCCTTCTGGAGTGTCTGGAGACAAACTGCCCATTCACACCGCAGGGTGATCATTTTGAATCTTACTTGCTTTGTCCACAAATAGTTACTGAGCACTTCTGCAGGCAAACCCTAGAGCTAAGACCAGCCTGCTGGAGGTGAGAAAACC
>CAUYRT010014915.1:0-18601 GCA_963574885.1 Lepilemur ruficaudatus | reverse complement strand
TCCATGTAAAGAATGAAAAGGCTGCCAGGCGCAATAGACTCTCACCTATAATCCTAGAATTCTGGGAGGCTGAGGCAGGAGGATTGCTTGAGCTCAGGAGTTTGAGACCAGCCTGAGCAAGAGCGAGACCCCATCTCTACTAAAAATAGAAAAAATGAGCTGGATGTAGTGGCACAAACCGGAGTCCCAGCTACTCGGGAGGCTGAGGCAGGAGGATTGCAGGAGCCCAGGAGTTTGAGGTTGCTGTGAGCTAGACTGACGCCCACGGCAACAGAGCAAAACTGTCCCCAAAAAAAAAAAAAAAAGAATGGGCCGGGCACGGTGGCTCATGCCTGTAATCCTAGTACTCTGGGAGTCCGAGGTGGGCGGATCGCTCAAGGTCAGGAGTTCAAAACCAGCCTGAGCAAGAGCGAGACCCCCGTCTCTACTATAAATAGAAAGAAATTAATTGGCCAACTAAAAATATATAGAAAAAATTAGCCGAGCACGGTGGCGCATGCCTGTAGTCCCAGCCACTCAGGAGGCTGAGGCAGAAGGATTGCTTGAGCCCAGGAGTTTGAGGTTGCTGTGAGCTAGGCTGACGCCACAGCACTCACTCTAGCCTGGGCAACAGAGTGAGACTCTGTCTAAAAAAAAAAAAAAAAAGAATGAAAAAGCACATACTGGAGAGAACATCAAGGGTGTGGCCAAGTGACCTTTTGATAAGGCAGATTAGTGTGGATGGGTGGAATCTTGGTGCTATTCATCAAAACAATGGAAGAATGAACCTGAAGGCATTTTCCAGCACTTCCCTTTTTATCACAGGACCAGTGACTATGCCTGGGAGATGGAACTATGTCAATAGTGGGGCTTTGGGTGCTTATGGGATCTTGTCTGCCTAGCACTGCCTCAAGTCTCTGCTCCCTGAATTCTAGCACACAGTGCCCCTCAGCCACTCCAAGTATGCCCCCTTTCAGAGGGCACAGGCAGTAAACCTTGGCAGTGTCCACGTGGTGCCATCTCCACCAGGGTGCACGGTGCACGAGCTGTGGGGACATGGCTACTTCTACCTTGATTTCAGAGGATACCCTAGAGAGCCTTGGGGTCCAGGCAGAGAACTGCTACAGGGGCAGGGCCACCACAGGGAGCCCCAACTGAGACAATGGCTAATGGAGCCATGGGGGGTAGGGCTACCCCCTGAGGCCTGAGAATGGTAGAGCTACCAGCATGTAACTCCAGCCTGGGAGAGCCACATGCAGAAGACTCCAACCTGTGTGAACTGTAGCGTGTGCTGCCCCTAACAAAGCCATATCTGATTTAGACAATACTCTGGACTTTGTTGATGCTGGAATGTATTAAGACTTATGGGCTATTGGAATGGAGTGAATGTATTTTGCTTGTGAAACAGACATAAATTTGGGGGAAGGGGCAGGGGCTTAATGCTAATACTTAATCTGAATATGTCCTTCCAAAATTCATGTTGAAACCTAATCTCTAATGGATGATATTAAGAGGTGGGGCTTCTGGGCTCTTGCCTGTAATCACAGCTGCTTGAGGACCAGGGCAGGAGGATCACTTGGGCCCTAGAACAGGCAACATAGGGAAACCTTGTCTCCAAGAAGAAAAAAAGAGGTGAGGCCTTTGGGCCTTTGAGGAAATGATTAAGTCATGAGGATTTCAACCTCATGAATAGGATTAGTGCCCTTATAAAAGAGGTTGAAGGGGGCTCTCCAGTCCCTTTCTGCCATGTTAGGATGCAGCAAGAGGGTACCATCTTTGAAGCAGGGAACAAGCCCTTAACAGGCACCGAATCTGCTGGTGCCTTGATTTTGGGCTTCCCAGTAGCCTCCAAAATGGTGAGCAATAAGTTTCTGCTGCTTATGAATTACTCTAAGATATTTTGTTATCGTAGCCTGAATGGACTGTGATACCCAGTTAGAGCCATGTCTTGGTTCTCCACTTCTCTTTTGAGCATTGTCCCCTTACTTTCAATCCCTCAACCATGATTTTTAAAAGTTTTTGTTAGAGAATACTAGAAAATTCTTGGATCAAAATCTCGCCCATCTGTTTCTTACAGTCTTCTTTTTCTACTTGCACTTTGAACTTTGCATGTCTCTTGGAAGCCAAATCTTCATGGTAGATAGAAATTTCAAGAGGCCTCATGAAAAAAGTTTTCATTTGTTTTCTGTGGTTATAGAAACTAGTTTAGCAGTAATTGTTTTAGGGTGGGATATGTGCCCTTTTCTTATAAGTTATTTTGTGGTTATATAGGTTATCATATATAGATATATAGCCTATTATTATATATACAGTTGACCCTTGAACAATGCAGGGTTAGGGGCAATTGAAAATCCATGTATAGCTTTTTTTTTTTTTTTTTTTTGAGAGACAGAATCTTACTCTGTTGCCCCAGGTAGAGTGCAGTGGCATCATCATAGCTCACTGCAACCTCAAACTTACGGGCTCAAGTGATCCTCCTGTCTCAGACTCGCAAGTAGCTGGGATACAGGCACATGCTACCACACTCAGCAAATTTTTTTTTTTTTTTTTTTGTGGAGACAGGGTCTTGCTATTGCCAGGTTGGTCTTGAATTCCTGGGCTCAAGTGATCCTGCTGCTTCAGCCTCCCAAAGTGCTAGGATTACAGGCATGAGCCACCATACCCGGCCCATGTATAACTTTTGACTCCTCAAAACCTTAACTACTAATAACTTACTGTTGACCAGCGCCTTAGTGATAACAATAAATACATTTTGTATGTTACATGTATTATATACTGTATTCTTATGATAAAGTAAGATAGGGAAAAGAAAATGTTATTAAGAAAATTACAAAGAAGAGAAAATATATTTACTATTCATTAAGTGGAAATGGATCATCATAAGTGTCTTCGTCATCTTCACATTGAAGTAGGCTGAGGAAGAGGAGGAAGAAGAGGGGTTGTTTTTGCTATCTCAGGAGTGGCAGAGGCAGAAGAAAATCCATGTATATAGGCAGACCCGTGCAGTTCAAACCCTTATTGTCCAAGGGTCAGTTGTTTAAAATAATCTCATGGCTATCTTATTTTAGAAAATTAAAAACTGCATGCTGGCTGGGCGCGGTGGCTCACGCCTGTAATCCTAGCACTCTGGGAGGCCGAGGCGGGCGGATTGCTCAAGGTCAGGAGCTTGAAACCAGCCTGAGCAAGAGCGAGACCTCGTCTCTACTATAAATAGAAAGAAATTAATTGGCCAACTAAAAATATATAGAAAAAATTAGCCGGGCATGGTGGCACATGCCTGTAGTCCCAGCCACTTGGGAGGCTGAGGCAGTAGGATTACTTGAGCCCAGGAGTGTGAGGTTGCTGTGAGCTAGGCTGACGCCATGGCACTCACTCTAGCCCAGGCAGCAGAGTGAGACTCTGTCTCAAAAAAAAAGAGAAGAAATGACAGGAGACTGAGAAGGTTTTACCTTGTGTGAGTTGGAAAAAGACCACCTTGCCACTGGAGTGGCAGGACAACCTTCAGAGCCTCCTGTGGGTAGCCTGGAGCCTCTCTGCCCCGACCTGTCCTGCTCAGAATTCCCCAGTGCCTCTCCTCCCCAGACTGCAAGCTCCAGGAAGACTGGGTCTTGGTCATCTCTGGTCTCCAGACCTGGTACAGTGCAGGTGGGTAATAAGTAGGTGTTAAACAATGAACAGACAGATGGAGAGGAGTATGTTGGTCTGCCCCGCCCGAGACAATTTCTGTTATCCGAGGAACAGAACAGAACCCAAATTAGCTCAATGATTCAGATCTGGAAATGTACAAAAACTTCATCTCCTTCAGTTCAGAGCCGAACTAAATCTTCAGAGGACTGTGTACCAGGGACAGACAGATTGCTCCAGCTGGGTCTGAACAAAGAGCTCCTGGCACTATCTTTTCTAAGGCAGGTTCTGCGGCATGAGAGGAATATAAGACAGAGGGCTCCATTTTGCAAAGTAGGCTTCGAGACGGGGCCCCCTTATTTCAGGATATTTGATATGTAATCCATAACAAAATTGAGAAAACAAACTCCATACATAGAAGCTGTCCTGAAATGGAAAGAGGGGCTGAGGGAAGTCTTCCAGTGGGAGTGAGTTAAGGTGGCCAAACAGAAAAAGCAAGCCCTTTGCAGCCCCACAAACCTGGATTTTAGTCACCTTTGCTTATTTGGTAACCCTGTGACCTTAGATGAGCGTTTCCCTCTCTGAGCCTCTGTGTCCTTGTCTGTGAAGTGAGGGTCCCCTAGCAGTCTCCAGGATTGAGTGAGAAACAGAAGAAGGTACCGTCTCAGGCCAGGCACATAGTAGGTGCTCATGCAGGTGGGGTTTGTTGGGGTGGCGTGGGTGGATGTTTTGCAGCTGTACCCACTGTAAAAATGGCAGGAAGAGGCCTCCACTCTCCCCAGGGCCCTAGGCTGGGGGGCGAGGGTGAGGGTCTGGAAGGCGTGAGGCCACACACTTTCCTCCCCCACCCCTGCCTGCCCATGGCGTAGTCATCCACTTCCCTCCCACGACAACCCCCAGCTCTGCCTCCACAACTTTGGTGTTCTCATCCCCGGCTCCAGTCTGTCTGCCGCCGCTGGCATCTGGTGGGACTCCGATTCATTATTTATTTCCTCATACTGTGCCTTGGCCACAAGCTTTTAAAGCAATGCTGACGGCACAAGGAAAGTGGCTGGACAGTGCCCAGGTGCTTATGGCATGGCTGGCAGCTGACAGTGCCATCCTCGTCCTCACAGCAGGCCCCATTCTACAGATGGGGGAAACTAAGGCTCAGAGGGGTCAACTGGCTTTCCTGGTAAGGGTCACAAAGCTAGGAGGGGACCCAAAAATGTTTACTCCAGAGCCCAGAGTCTCCCCTCCCCACCGTGGCGTGTGTGGCGCTGCTTCACCGTGGGCATTTAGCTTTCCTGCCAGCGTGGCTGGAGCACCTTTCCGTGTCATAAGGAGTTAAGAACTGTAATTAAAACACAAGCAAAACACACACACACACCTTTTAAAGGTAGGTGAGCTGACTCCATTCTAGTCACAGTGGAAGCCGGGAGGCTGATAGAACCTCCGGGAGGAAGTCTCTGGCGAAGAACAAAGGGGCATTATTGATGACTTCTGGTAAACGCACATTTGTTTGCTTCTCGCAGACTCACTGGGGCCTGGATATCAAATTGTCCTCGTTTTCATTTCCGGAGTTATGGCTGCTGACCAGAGTAGGGTTGCATGCGTTGGCCGTGGTGGCCCTTCCTGGCTCAGCGGCCCTGCTCCCTCATCCCTCACAGGGAAGAACCCCCACCCCAGGTTGCCCCCTGCCTTGCGTGGCAGTGGCAAGGGACCGAGAGAACAGGCCTCCCAGTGTGTATGTGTGCCACTCTTGTTCATTGCCACAACAGTCCTAAAGGGTGAGACTTTGTGTTTTTAAAAATAAGGAAACTGAGGCAAGGGGAGCTGGCGTGGTACAAGAACACACAGACGGGAGGGGTCCAAGCCAAGCTCTGCCAGACTGCAAAGCCCAGGCTCTCTCCATGGCATCATGGTGCCCACGGGGCCCCGGCTGCACTTCCAGGTCTAGGGGTCTTGCAGGTGCCGCGACCAAGTGGGGGAGGGGTGCCTCCTGCCTGCCCATCTGGAGTGCCCTCCTCTAGGCCCACCTTTCCAACAGCGCTGCCTTCCCCCAGCTCCTGGCTGCACTCCTGCGAGTGAGTGAGTCACCTTTGTCCCTGCCCTGGGTGTGGAATTCTCCCATGCCTGTCATGAAGGAGTTCACGCATCCATTCACTCACTTACTCTCAAACTCACTTATCCACTCCTCATTAATTCTCACTCGTTCACTCCTTTACTTATTCAACAAACATGGATCAGTTATCTTTGCTACCTTCTCTCCCTTAGGAATTCAGGGAAAGGAGAGCTCAAGCCATAGGGTTGATGCAGGGCAGCAGTGAGAGTCAGGGAGCTCCCGACTGGCTGAAGAATCCAAACACCCTCTGGCCTAAGGCGCTTTGCCCAGAGGGCTGTTCTTCCTCACAGACATTCCTTGGCACTCACCTGAGAAAATACCCTGTGCGGGCCTCAGCTGCCCCGTCTGTTGAATGGGTTGCTTGGAGGGTCAGTGCGGGGGCCCTGGGCAACTGCTAGGAGTTTGCCTCTGGCACCTGGGACCCTTGCTGTCCTGTCTTCCGTGACTTGACTCGACCCTGCTTCATGTGCCAGACAGAGAATGGAAACTGCGACCTGAAGGTCTGCTCTGGGGAATAAGTGGTATTTTACCCAGTTTTTTAATTAAAGTGGGTCTCATGTTTAGAAAATCTCAGATCTTAGCAACAAGATTGGAGCCTTCGAATGAACTGAAAGATGAGATTCAGTGTTATTTACTGAGCACCTACTTAGTGCCAGGTGCGTGCTTTCTGCAGCACAACAATCAGCAAGGTAGGAGTGGCTTTCCCGTTTTATAAATGAAGAAACCGAGGCCCAGAAAGGCTCTCCCGTGGCTAGAGTCAGTACGTGATGCACAACTCAGTGTCCTGCTGCCAGCAGGGAAGGCCCGGTGCCTCCCAGTCCTCACCACGGACAGCAAGGAGGTGACATCCCCCTGCCTTGCCCACAGCACCCCCAGAGCGGCCCGGCTCTCCTGAGTGGGAAGCAAGTGCTGTGGGTGTGATGTGCTTCATTTTTGTTTTCACTGATTCATGTTCCTCTCAGGCCCCGTCCCATAGGTCAGGGAGATGTGAAGTCACCATCCTGCCCTCCCGCCTGTCAGCTCTTGAGATCTCTTCAGCATTCCCTCCAGCCTCAGGACATCTGCTCTTGGTTCCTCTTCCCATATGGTCCACGGAGTCATAAGCATGGCACAGCCTGTTGTCTTGCCACCACTGCCAATGGAGGGCCTGACTCCAAAGACAGACTTCCTACCTGAGGCAGCCCGTGGCCGCATTTCCCCGTGTTTCAGACGTGGGAACCTTGACCTCGGGAACGGGCGGCCATGACTGACCACTTCCCTGGGTGAGTCCAGGTGTGGTGACACCCTGGTACTGGGGGTTCCTGTGTCCTCCCATAGGCCAGAATCCAGGGAGCTCACACCTGGGAACTACTTCATGGCCCTACTTCTCCTCAAGCTAGTCACCACCTAGGGGTATGAGCATGTCACAGAGCCCTGGGCGGGTTAAAGACAAAATAGTGAAAGCCGGGGGCTGTGGCAACATGGGCTAGAATTCTCTCAGCTTTGAGGAGCCCCCCCGGAACATGTCAGGATTTCCCCTCCCCACACCCCCTCGGCCTTGCCCAGCCCTGTGACAGATGCAGGGTAGTTGGCGCTGCTGAGTTGGTGACATCAGGGATACACGTGGGTGCTCACCGTGGGTCCCCCCTTAGCCTGAAGGCTGACAGTAACTCACTCTGTGACTGGGCCAGTTGCTTAGCAACTGCCATGCTCCCAGGGCCTCAGTTTCCCCACAGGCTGTGTGTTTTCTTGTGGCCCTCAATGCATGTGTTGTCTCCCTGCTCTCTGGGCCAGCCCAGTGAAAGGAGAGTCCAGACTGGGTGCCAGGTGTGTGTGAGTCATAGGTACTCGGGTTCCAAATAGTGTGTAGATGAATACAGATGTGTGTGTGTGTGTGTGTGTGTGTATGTGGTTATTTTTTATTTTTTGCTTCATTGCACTTAAGTCACATTTTCCTGTCTTCTGATCCAAGCCCTAAAAGCGTTTTGTGGTATAAAATCTCCCATCATCTGATCCACTCTTCCGAAATAAACCAGCTCCCCTGCCGTCATCTTCCCTGAAAAGTACCCCTGCGTCATGCTCTGAGGCTGGCGAGGAGAGGCCTCGCTTGCTTAAAACACTTCAAAATAATCCTCCTTGCACCCCTGGTCCTCTTCACTCCCTGGAGGGCTGCTCCGGTTTCTCGGGCTGTCGTTACTGGAATGCCAGCTGCTCCTCTTACAGCCCATCCACACAGACCTGCTCTGTCTGTCCTGGGCCTCTGCTTAGCTCATCTCATGGAAATATCATTTAAAAAATAAACGCCGGTTCAATTTGCACTTCCCTCGTGCCTTCACTGTCTCCTGGCGTCCCACCACTTGGCCGCAGTCAATGCATTAAGGCGCTGCTGGCTCCCAGAGAGTCCTCCGGTGGTTGTGTCAATGGCTGGCTGCCCCCAGCGATGGTGTCTCCAGGGCTGCTAGCGGCCTTAGGGGCCCTGTGGGGCGGCCCAGCTGTTGGCTTCATTTAAGTGAGTCCTGTGGTCATTTAAATGTCCCTTAAATCTGGCCTAGGGGAAGGAGGCAGAGCTCTGGGGGCAGACAGACTTGGCTCTGCCTCCGGCATTGTGTGACGTTGGACAAGTCATCTCCCTCGCTGGGCCCCCGGGGGTGCATCAGCGACGAGGCACCTCCTCCACGGGCTGCGGCTCCTGGGTGTGCGGGGTGGATGGTGCTGTGAATGGCATACAGTTGGTGCTCAAGGGGGAAGCCAAGGGGTGCTTTCTGGCAGACCCTGTATGTACTCCTCTCATCTTCCACCATCCATACTTTGTGGGGTGTTTTGTTTTAAGCTGGTCAAGTGAAGCAGTGGGAGTCATATTTTGATTCTTTTAAGCCATCAGAAAGCAAGTTGTAGGCTATAAAATTTTGAGTAAAACGTAATGTTAGTTTGATTAGTCCCAAATGGAGTTGCGACAACTTCGGAGCTAAAAGTCAGTAATTCAATTAGGTGGGGCCTTTTGTGCCTGAGAAGCAGCAGGGTGTCTCGTTACCGCATTTCAGCCACCTGCTGTGGCACTGGACAAGTGTGTCAAGGTCTCTGTGCCTCAGTTTCCTTGGCTGTAAAATAGGTATAAGAATAGTACCTACCTCCTAGGGTTGAGCTGGGGATTCACTGGGGTGGGCATGAAACACTTCAAACCGTGCCTGGCACAGAGAAGGTGCTGCATAGGTATTGTCTGTTTTATTGTGGTTATTATGTTATGTGGCAGAGAGTTATGATGTACACACATACAAGTGACATTCATTATCATCAGGGTGTTCTTGGCCTCCAGGGTACGTTTGGCAATGTTTGGAGACATTTGGTTGTCACAGCATGGGGGAGAGGGCACTACTGGCATCCCATGGGTCATGGGGGGATGCTGCTAAACATCCTTCAATGCATAGGACAGCCCTACAGCGGAGAACTAGCTGGCCCCAGGGTCAGTAGTGCCATTAGAAAACTGCCTTAATATAAGCTTTCTTGCAGCACCATAGGCCTCTATGCCACTCGTATCACTTGCCTTAGTTGTAATTTTTCACTTACTGGTGTGATTATTTGCTTATTACCCATCAAGTCCCAGGACTGCCATGTCCTGGCTATGTGACCTTAGGCCCATGGAGCTGCCTTTCAGAACCTCCATTCCTCATCTGAAAATGGGATTATAAATATCTGATAAATTTGGAGTAGAGGTTAAGACGACAGGCTCCAGGGTCAAGACATACCTGAGTTCAGGTTGCACTCACTTAGTGAGCTTAGGCAAGTTAACACACAAACCTCAGTTTCCTCACCTGTGAAATGGGTCTAATAATTCCCTTCTTCGTTCAGAGGGTTAATACGGGAATTAAAGGAGCTGCTGTTGGTGATAATTATTTTATTATTAAATATTATCAAATTTATCATCTAACAAGTGGTTTTCTTTGAGCTCTGAGTATGTTTCAGACCCTGTTGGTGACCACGTGGTCAGCATAATGGACACAGTGGGGCAGCGTGTACACTTGCAGAGCTCATCATCTTGTGATTTGGGAGGGGTCTGGCCTGGTGCCCCTCCATCACTGACCTCTGACACCCCTCCCCACCTCTTTCAGATCTGTGCCATCATTGGCGGGACCTTCACTGTCGCCGGTATTCTGGACTCGTGCATCTTCACAGCCTCGGAGGCCTGGAAGAAGATCCAGCTGGGCAAGATGCACTGACGTTGCCCCCAGCCCGGCGGCCGAGGTCCCGAGGAGACCGCCATCCCTGCCTCCAGCACCCTGTCTCCTTTTGCCCTCAGTCTGGCCCAGAATCTGGCTGTGTGCCAAAGAGCGTTTGGGAGGTGGGGGGAAGGTAGAGGGTGGCTTAATGTTTCGCAGCCACCTCTTTTCCCCATGTTTAATTTTAGACAAATTGTACTGCCTGAAGCTGTGGTTCCCCTTTTCCTGGGGAGCCCTAAGATTAGAGTCGGGCAAAGAGGACTCCAGGGATATTGGGGACCCCGTCTGATAGGGCTGCAATCTCTTCCCTCATAGGGGAACAGCCCAGAATCCATGTCAACCAGGTCTCAGCCAGGCTTTGACAATCTCGCAGGCCCCACCATTTGGACACATTAATTGCTTGGTTTCTTCCCTGGGCAGCCTTCCTGCCCCAGAGGCACCAGTCCTGGGCCCTCAGCTTTGGAACTAGGCTGCCCGAAGGTACTCCCACCTGGTGCCTTCGACAAAGGATGGTACTTCCCAGGCAAGCCCCTAAGATTTTACACTATAGAGTGGAAACACTACTCCTGCCCCATCCCTTTTTGCCCAACCTAGAGCCCAGGCCTCATGTCCTTTGCCCCCACCCCTCCCTTGTTCTTCCCAGAAGCAGATGCCCAGTTGTTTGGCAGCAGTGATAGAGACTTAAACCTGCCCACCAGTCACAAGGCACAGATTCCCCTTCTTTTTTGTTCCTCTGAACTCCCCACCAATGTGCCTCGGCCCCTGTGCTGTGTGGCAACAGCATTTCTTGGTGGAGGGGCTGGTTCCCACTGCCAAGACCCCCCACCGCTCTGTTGGGACCCGCAGTGGCAAGGGGTGGGGGCTCTGTGACTGGAAAGTCATCCTTTGAAGACCATATAGACATGGCTCATGCACTTATGTCCAGATGGAAAGCATCCTTCCTTGCAACCCTAAAATACTCACGCAGCCTCTCCCAGACAGCTGCTGTTGGTCCCAAGGCCTTAGGTTAGGGGAGCAAAGCAGGACAGCCCTTTCCTGTCTTTGGACCTCCACCTTCTGGGTTCCAGACGGGTGCAGAACACTTGGACCTCTCTGCAGCTGGTTATGGCCCACTTGCCACTGAGCTATCCCATTGGCTGGCCATACAGCAACATGGTCAGGCCCCGGGGGCAGCTCCAGTGCCTCCCCACCTGCCCCTGAGGGGGTCCCTATCCTGCTGCCCTTCTTCGTCCTTCCCCTTTTGTCCTGAAAGGGAGGGGCAACGGTCCAGGCACAAATTCCACCCAGGGAATTTTAGCTATGCTCTCTTGTCCCAGAGAGAGAGCCACCCGTCTGTTTTCCATTTATATCAAGATTGTTTGCATACTTTTGTAATGAAGGGGAGTGTCCAGTGGAAGGATTTTTTAAATTATCTATATGGATAGCTCAAGTCCTTGCCATTTGTAATTTTGGTTCTGGATTCCAATGAGAAAAGCTTCTCCTTTTGCATATGAGTTGACTGATGTTGTGAGTGTAAATGCATTTGGTTATTTCTGATATCTGTGGCCACTTGGATGAATTTTTTTTTTTTTTTTTTACATTCTGTTCCTGTTACAGAGAGAAGTCCTTTTGGTGTGTGAATACGTATGCTTGTAGGGGGTGAGGCAGGGTGGGGTGGGGGCAGGAAATGTATGGCATGCACATGAGTTGAAATTCTACTTTTATGCATTTTTTTAAAAAAAAATTTAAGAACATAGGGGATGTCAATTTCCTATGGAAGAGACACCTCTGACCTGTTATTCTTATAAGCAAAATCTCAAGGGAAAAAAATGTTTTAGTTCTTTCCCCACTTACTAGGTTCAAATAGATTAAAAGGCTGATTTTCAGATATATTGCTGTGTGATTCTTTCTACCTTGATTGTGGCTGGGTAGCCCAGAGTCTTGAATCATATCCAGACTGGAATTTAATTCCGGAGAAGAGAACATGGACATGTTGGAAAGAAGATCTGTGAGGATGATCAGAAAGTCAAGACCGCTTGGATTAAGCCCTTCCTTTATTGAATCCCTGCAGAACATTCTTGGATCTGCCACTTTCTAGCTGTGTAGCCTCAGTCTACGTCCTTAACCTCTCGGTGTCTCAGTTTCCTTGGGTGAAAAAGGGGATAGTAATAAAACTACCTCACGGGGCTGTTGTGGAACTAGAGTCTATCATATGTGCAAAGAAATTGTATCAGAATGAGATCATGTATGTGAGGGAAGTGTTTATTCCTGGCACATGGTCAATTTTCAAAAATGGTAATCGTTCCGTATGGGTACTCCCAAATATAATCTGCTTGAGAACAGGGCTAACGTTCTTACACAGCTTTGAGCCAAGGGCTCCGTAAGTGAAAGGTAATTCATAAACTCTTGATTTCGAAGGACCTGGCACTTCTTTTTCAACTTGAGCTCAATCACCAGCTTCCGTGGGTCTCTCCCATCCTGCTGTCCGGTCCTTCCAGGCCTTCGTCAGAACAGCACCAACAGGGGCAGGCACACCGGGACGGGCCTGAGTGGCATCAGCCTGCAAGAAACCCATCATCGGTCCTGCCCGTACTCGCTCTCTTACACCCTGATGCTTGAGTTACGTGTTCCCAAACCTGTTCGTGCCAGCTGTGCTCTATACTGTAATGATGTGATGTAGTTAAGCCAGTGAAACAGGATTGAAATATGAACCTAGTAAAACTAAGCCAAATGCTTTGGAGAGACTTGATAAAGGTGAGTCGTCACCCCTTCCTCAAAATGCCACTGAATTAGATGTGATCAAGACTACTGTAAAAGATTGGGGGGGAGGTGTCCTTGAGGATCCTGCATTCACGTGGAAAGTGTCCAAGGTCTCACTCCACATTAAATTCAAGAAACCAAAAACTGGAACTCTTCAGTTGGTTTGTGTAAGGAAAATGAAGGAGAATTTTAAAAGAGGTTTCTCAATGGAAAAGCCTTGGCTCAGGTCAAAAGACTAGTGAATGTGGCCGGGCATGATGGCTCACGCCTATAATCCTAGTATTCTGGAAAGCCAACGTGGGAGCATTGCTTGAAGCCAGGAGTTCGAGACCAGCCTGAGCAACACAGCAAGATCCCATCTCTACAAAAACTACAGAAGTTAGCCAGGTGTGGTGGCATGTGCCTATAGGCCCAGCTACTCAGGAGGCTGAGGCAGGATAATCGCTTGAGGCCAGGGGTTTGAGGTTGCAGTGAGCTATGATGATGCCACTGCACTCCAGCCTGGGCAATAGAGTGAGACCCTGTGTCAAAAAAAAAAATGGCAAATATATTTTGAGTTGACATACAACATTTAAGGGATGGATGTCATTTTTATGATTTCTCCTTTCAATGAACTTTTCCAGTTATCTAACCAAATGTGGACTGCAGTGGGTTCCTGTAAGAGGATTGCTAAATCAGGGTTACAGAGCAAGCCCATAGAAGAGGGGATGATAGATTCGGAGCTGTGGTGGTCCAGGCGGAAATGGCTTCTCCTAGGGAGATGCTGCAGATGAAATGTTCTTCAAAAGGTGCTTCATGAGGAGAGAGGCTCAAGTGCTGCCTGGGTGTAGGTGGGTATCACAGAGCAGGTGAAGCCTGGGAGAAGTAGGGTATAGCAATAGGGCTCATAAATGGTAGCTGTGGTTTTTACTACTATATGTTACGAATAATTTTTTTATTCTTGCCACAAATAATGTGGCAGGCCACTGGAGGTCCCACTCTCTTCTTAAGAAACTGATTTTTAACCCAGAACTGTGGTCCCCAACCTCTGGGCCATGAACCAGTACTGATTGTGGCCTGTAGGGAACTGGGCCGCACAGCAGGAGGTGAGCAGTGAGCGAGCTAACGAAGCTTCATCTGTGTTTACAGCTTCTCCGCATCACTCTCATCGCCGCCTGAGCTCTGCCTCCTGTCAGATCGGTGGCAGCATTAGATTCTCATAGGAGCTCGAACCCTACCATAAACTGAGCATGCGAGGGATCTAGGTTGCACGCTCCTTATGAGAAGCAAATGCCTGATGATCTGCGTGGAGCTGAGGTGGTGATGCTAGTGCTGGGGAGCGGCTGCAAGTACAGATTATCATTAGCAGAGAGGTTTGACGGCACAGTAAATGTAATGTGCTTGAATCATCCCGAAACCATCCCCCCTATCCCGGTCCATGGAAAAATTGTCTTCCATGAAACTGGTACTTGGTGCCAAAATGGTTGGGGACTACTGATCCAGAAGGTTCATTAGCTGCTGCAGCAGGTAGATCCAGGAACGTGAGGGGGGCACCTGTGGACGAGAGCATTCACTGAAGACCCTTTTTCCTCCTCAGCAGTTGTTTCCTGTTACATCGTGCTCAGGTCATGTGCTTTGTTCAGACCAGTCCTTGGTCACACTGCATGCCAGGCACAGAGTGATTGCTTTTCAAGCCTTATCTTTCTTAGAGGTGGGTATATGTCCTTTTCAGTAAGGAAGAAACAGAGAGACTTAGTAACTCATCCTGGTCACACAGGTGGTGCAGTTGGAATTCAAACCCAGGTCTGTCTGATTCCAAGGTTACAAAGAAGTGTAGGGTTCTGCCTCCGTCCCGAGATCATCTTAGCTATGTCAAAAGGGAAAACTGGAAATGGAAGTGGTCAGAGCAGGAAGTGTTTTGGTTTGTTTTTGTTTTCGTTTTTCCTTTAAAACAACCTCCAGATACAATCTAAATTGAACATTGGTGGGGGTGGCCTTTTTAAAAGTTTAAAAACCCTTAAAATGTCATTTTAATTACGCAAATAATACATGCACATAAGCCTACTGGAAGAAAATTATAAAAAATAAAAAGGGAATAATTAAAGTCGCTCATAATCCCACCAGAGATGATCATTTAGTAATCCCATTTTCGTGATGCATTTCCATAAACAAAGTGTTCATGTTATTTTGTAGTTTACTTTTTTCCTCACTTAGCAGACATCTTGTTAGGTTAATATATATGGATCTCTTTATTATCTTTATTGGCTACAGATAAATAATAACCGTATTGAGCATCTAAATCCTTTGCTCCCATCTCACTCAGAGCCTCCGTTTGTCACCTGTGGAAGGGACAGTTCATAGAGTTAACAGATGAAATGAGGTAAACACAATGCCTGACTGTAAATGCTCAGCCTGTTAAGATTAGCCATTATTATTCATTTAATAAATAAATTTCTACCATTTATTAAGTTCTTATTCTGTGCCAAGCATTGAGCTAAGGGTTCATTTACTCCTGACACCAAACCAGTGAGGTAAGTACTGCCATTTCCATTTTTCAGATAAGAAAAGTGAATGACCAGGAGAAATATCTTATCCAAAGCCACAGAGACGGTAACTGGTGGAGATCCAAACCCAGACGGGTCAGATGCCAGGGCTCATGTACTTCACCACGCAACCCACTGCCTCAGAGAAATAAAAACATTGACTGGACATTTCCTCTGTGCTAGGTGCTGGGGCTTCTAAACCAGTCCCCGTGCGTGTTTCCAAGGGTGGACATAAGGCAACATAGCCAGTCCCACTCGGTCATTAGAATGAGAGCCTCAGGCTCTTGCCATCTTATCTAGTGATGTCATTGTGCCTGTTTTATAATAATTTTACCCAGCCACACAGCAGGTAAAGAAATGCCTCCTTTGGCCTGACTGACCCTGGATACTCCCTGACCATCTTGGGTTCTTGAGTCTGTCCTCACCTGGCCTTCCTTTGCCAGTGCAGCTCTGCACTTCTTGATCAGGGACCTGATGTCACTCCTCTCCAGAGCTCTTTAATCAAGCCCTGTACCTAGCTCCCTAATAAATTAATAAGCGAATGAATGAACGTGCAAGTAAATGAGTAGGTGAATGACAATAAATGAATGTGTGATAGAGACATGAGTAAATGAACAGAGACGGAGCCAGTGAGTGGATGAATGAATGAATGAACTCCTTAGAGGAGGTGGGGCGTGGGTCTGATGAACACTGTAAGGATTGCTCTGTGGAGGGCCTCTGACTCTTCTGTGTGTACCCAGTCATGCCAGCATCTGCTCCTGGGTTGCTGATGGGAAATGACTTCCTTTCTTGGGACTGCCCCCACCCTCCTTACCCCTGGAGCCCGGGACCCCTCACAACTGGGTGGCCTTTCAGTTACTATTGCCTCAACAGCTTTGACTCCGTTTGCTCTCTGCCCGAGCTTCTGCAAACAGCCTGGGTGTAGCCATCTTCCAAAGGTCCCCAACACTGACTGCAGAGGGTCTGGAATAAAACCTAAAATAGGCCCAGAAGGTGTAGGATCAACCCAGAAGCCCTGGTTGATCGTGAGTATTAGTAGGTGCTGGTGTTTGACAATTTCCTCACCACATGTCAATGAACACTAATGAACTAGGAGGCGGCATGGGACCTGCCTCAGTCTGGCTATTAGACTTTGGGGAAGAAAACTTCCTGAGTTTCAGGGTCCCCATGTGTTTTGTTTTGTTGTTTTTTGTTTTTTGTTTCTTTTCCATACTGAGAAAAAGACCAGCCCCACCTGCTAACTGAGCATTCCAAACTCATATCCGGCATCTGGCACAAACTAGGCCTTCAACAGCTATGGAATGAATGAATGAATGAAAGGGAGGGCTGGAGTTAATGAACGAATAATAAGCCCCTTGGGCCCCTAACTTGAAGACAGAGAAAAGACTCAGAGCCCTTTCCCTCCCTCCGGGATGCCACAGTGCACAGGGAGAACCCCTCACATGGTTGGTGCCTCCCGCACCTCGCAGCTGGGACCCAAGACCTTCCATACCCCGGGTAGAGCAGGGTGTCTCAGCCTGAACAACCATAGGGGGACCGGAGTGGGCGTGGCCAAGAGTAGAGGGGCGGGGCGGCGGCCACAAGCCCACTGGCTTTTCATGGCTGAAGAGTCCCAGGGCAAGTTGAGAGCCCAGAGGTGGCACGCCCCGAGCTCTGGCCAGCGTGGCTTAGTTTGCGTCATCAGGAACTGATAATAAAAGCCTGAGTGGCCGGCCTTAGCAAGCCCCACAGAGGCCTTCCCTTTTGTTAGGAGTAACGGCAACTGCAGTTGAGCTCTTTGTGCCAGGCATGTTCTAAATCCTCTAAAAGATTAACTCATTTAATCTTCATAACAACCCTCTGAAGCACCTACTAAAATCATCCCCATTTTACAGATGAGAAAACAGACTGAGAAGTGCAGAAGCGGTTGGTCTCCTAAGGACCAGCAGTAAAATAGGCAAATTTTTGCAAAACCAGGTGTTTGCTTCACCACGATCCTCAAACATTGGTGCACCTCAAAATCTTGGGGTTTGTTGATGGAAAAAATCCAAACTCTGAAATATTTAAAAGAAGTTTATTCTGAGCCAAATTTGAGGACCATGACCCAGAGCCACCCCCCAGAAACCTTTAGCAAGTGGACTCGCGGTTGTTAGAGGCACATTTTGGTTTTATACATTTCAGGGAGACAGGAGTTACAGGTCAAGTCAGCAATCAATACATGGGAAGCATACATGAGTTTGTCCCAAAAAAGGTGGGACATCTCCAAGCGGGAGGGGGGGGGAGGCTTACAGGTTATAGGTAGGCCTAAAGATTCTTTGGCTTGTAATTGGTTAAAGACATGAAGCTTTATCTAGAGGCTTAGGATGTTTTAACGTAAGGAATGTTTATCAGAGATAAGCCACTGGACATAGATTTGTTGTGCAAATTGAGGACCTCCAGGTTTGTCTTGCATACCCTTAGGCCTGTCAATGGGTTACAAAGGACTCCAAGAAGGGAGGGGGGCATGATGAGGCATGTCTGACCTCCCTCCTCCTGGCAGACAATTTAGTTTTGGAATATTCCTTTGGCCACGAGGGGGTCCATTCAGTCAGCTGGTGGGGGGGTGAGCCTTAAAATTTTATTTTGGTTCACAATTCTCCCTTTTGGGCCAAGATATGTCAGAGGCAGCATCTATTGCCAAACTCTCATTTTGTCCCATCTGTTGGCAGGGGGGTGTGGCTACCTGCCCTGGGTCCATCTAGTCCCTTGGTGGAACCCTTGTGGCCAAGAGAACTTTAGAGCCAAAACGGGGCTTATAGCCAATTAAATATTTTAAGGCAAATAGGACCAGAGGTAGACAGGCATTCTTTAAACACTTTAAAATCTTCTAGATGACATAAGAGTAAAGTCTAAAATGTCAAAGGCAAAGCTACGAAACTAAATTACCTGTGAAGTATTGAGGTACTATATTCTTGGGTTTAATGGTAGGCTTGCGGCAAATATAAGCACCATTAACATTTAAGCTAAGGGAATTTTAGAGACTTATTTAATGGGTTACAAAATTTTAGTCTCTAGTAATTTATACTAAGGTGGCTGATAAATTACTCATTATATTTCTATTTGTATAAATACATAACTGATAAAAATTATACTCAGGAAGTTCTAGTCTATAGGAAGCAGGAAAGAAAAAAACTTTTATGATTGGGATGGATATCTGCAGCATGTGGCCTGAATAGGCAAAGTATTTTAGTAATATTCCTTTAGACTTCTGTGTGTCCCTCTTTGATCTGGAGGGCCTAAACTAATTCCATCCCTCTAGTTGGCCCTTACAATCTGATACGCCCCCTCTTCTGCAACATTTCCTGGGCCTAGAGGGAGGATATCTGAACAGGGCTTTGGCAGATTCCATGGTTCTAAGGTTCCAGAGATTAGGGAAACTTGCTGTTTATTTAAAATTTGTCAGGACTCTGGAAAACAAAACA